>VDFB02001063.1:80551-127494 GCA_007258455.2 Sequoia sempervirens | reverse complement strand
TGGCATGAAATTAAATCTAATTTGTATTCCAATGTAAAATCTACAAAGAATGGAAACAATTCTTTGAGCACATAAACTATTATGTAGTAGTCAATCAAAATGAAAAAGCTTACTCTATATTAGTTAGGATACACAGCTAAGAGAATGATCTAAAGTGACTTATTTATCCTAGAGGAACTAAGTATATAGTATACAAAGAAAACCAATAAACCCACAACTACCCCTATTTTGAAGGAGTTTAGTTTTCTCCCCTTCCTGATCTCACTAATATTGTCTAATTATTTTAAAGAGATGAATGGTCATAACACAACTTTATTAAACCCAATAAATAGTTTGGTTAATAAAACTTGAAAAAGAAAAAAATTACTACATTTGGAATTTCATGTTGAATGAAGAGTGGTGACAATAATCTACTCTGTATTTACAAAACACTATTATAGTTTTCACCAACATATACCATTGTATGCTCTGCATGGATTCTTATTTAATATATGGAGATAGAGATAGATGACAGAGAAAGAGAGAGATAGAGATATATGGGAAGAGAAAGAGAGATGGAGATATATGGGAAGAGAAAGGAAGAGAGGTGGGAGATAGAGACAATGGATAGGATAGGAGGGAGAGATGGTGGAGAGATAGATAGGGGAGTGGAGAGAAAGGGATATAGATAGAAAAGAGATAGAGAGAGGAGGAGGGGAGATAAAATAGAAATAGAGATAGAGTAGAGGAGAAATGGAGGGAGAGATGGAGGGAGAGATGGAGTGAATGAGAGAGAAAGGGGGGGAGGGAGATAGAATAGATGGAGGGGGGAAGAGGCGGAGTGGACATGGAAGTGGGGGATATAGGAACAAGAGAGAGAGATCATCACTCCCTATATCTCTATCTATTCATCCTTATCTCTTTATCTCTCTACCCCTCTATCTCTTTGTCTCCCTTTCTATTTGTATGTTTGTCATTATCTCCCTCTCTCTCTATATTTTCTTCCCTATATTTATCTTTGTCTCCTTAAGTGTGCAATGGGTACATTGAAGATGTCTTAAAGGAGAATTATCATATCTCTAATCAAATGGCATGCTACCTTGAGCATAACTCCTGAAGGACACATGCCATCCTTAGATTGTTGACATGAAGCAACCAATCAAAATTTAGTTTCTCTCTCTCATATTAATATATATATATATTACTATTATATTAATTATATTTTATATTATATAAAAATATACTTATTAGTAATTATAATAATTTTATACATATTTAATAATTTTGTTAAAGAATATAATATATAATTATAATAAGTTGAATAATTATATTATTTATTATGTAAAATATAGCTAATATATACTTAACTATATTGTAGAATATTAAAACCTAGCTAAATGGCACTAAAATTTTCAAACTTAATTAACATACTGTAAAACCTAACAAAACCAGGTTGTAGCTCATCAAATTGGAGAAGTGAAAGGTCAATAGCAGTGCCGAGGAAGAGTTTGGAGTAGTGAAAACAAAGTCAATTCTAGTGCCGAGGAAGAGTTTGGAGTAGTGAAAACAAGGTCAATGCCAGCGCTTAGGAAGAGTTTGGAGTAGTGAAAACAAGGTCAATGCCAGCGTCAAGCTAGAGTTTGGAGTTAAAACTAGGTCAATACCAGCACTGGCGAAGAGTTTGGAGGAGTGAAAACAAGGTCAATATCAGTGCTGAGGAAGAGTTTGGAGGAGTCAAAACAAGGTCAATACCAACGCCGAGGAAGAGTTTGGAGTTAAAACAAGGTCAATACTAGTGCCAATGAAGAGTTTAGAGGAGTGAAAACAAGGTCAATATCAACGCCGAGGAAGACTTTGGAGGAGTTAAAACAAGGTCAATACCAGTGTTGAGGACGAGGTTGAGGGAACTCAGAGAAAATCGATGACCAAGGGGCAATGAGTACTGTAAGTTTGACACCCCCATTCTCTTGAACCTTCAATTTTCATGCCTAGTTTCCAAAGATCTTATACATTGGCACCCCCATTCTCGTAAAATGGTATAAGATAAGACAGAAAAAACAAAATAGCTTAGTCTTTCACATTTTTATCCACCAGCCTCAGGTCTTGGTAAAACTCCCATAATCTACCCACATCTTGGTTGAGGTCTAGGATTTCATCACACATAGCCTTCATTGCATGAGTCTGAAGCAATTGTAGACTTAGCCCAAGTATATGCTAGGCTAAGGTAGATCTAATGAATGGAAATAGAGGCATACAATTCTTTTTTAATACCTCCACCACAAACATATGCAAGGTGTTGGTTGTTTTATGGTAATTAGGTTAATCTTCTAATTTACCTATGTAATTGACAATTCCAATAAAGGGAAGCTCGAAGGACTTGGACCAGTTGATGAGGATTTGAAAGACCTCCTACATTTTGGGATTTGCAAGACTCGGGAGGGTGATCTCTTAATGCGTTTACAACCTCTGCACCATCATCATAAACAACATTAACAACAACAAATAATCTCATTTAATAGCTCAACATAATAGGATAATACCGAATAGAATTGGCTATTTATCAATAATATCAACTATTTGGAGCATGAGATAACTACAACAACATTTCATAGTATAAGATAGTCATTGATTTGCAATTTGTAGCAAGCTCTAGGTAAAGGAAAACAAAAACTGAACCATACGAATAAGTATAACTTAGATCAGTGCCATATATCCATTGGATCCTGAGTCAAATTTATAAGCATCTAAGGGTTTATGACAGATTTAACACATAACATATAAGATCCTTGATAACATTGCTTTACAATCTCATCAATATGTATTCTAACCCAATACTACTTATCAAATCCTTATACTGAACATATCCACCTAGAATCCCATTCAAGCATTTTAATTAATTCCTTGAATTAAACCTAAAACAAGAATCATACACACCACAATAGTGAGATGAATGAAACAACCCTTGATCATTTCATTCAAAATTCAGATGTGCTTGTACAATGGAGAGACATGAGTTCAAATTAATCATATTAATTCAAATGCCAGTACTGTCATAAAACATCAAATCCCCATGAATTCAAAACCTACTATAGAATGACTCAAAACCTAAATTGCATTCTCCCTAAAACCATTAGACTTTACAATTTTCTTTGCAACTTCATCTAGACTTGACCAAAAATATCTAACTTGCTAACCCGTACTTCTAGCCTTGAAATCATTCTTATAGAAAAAGAAAGAGAAAACAAGCATTGGGATAGAAAGTGCACGTTTCACCAGCCAATTGGACCGCCTTGTGCTATTCCAAATTTTTTTTACAACAATCTCCCCAGAGAATCTTCTTGTTCATCATTCTCACTGAGAATGGTTGATGCAACAACAAAAAAATTCAAGAATTCCGCGCCTAGACTGTCACCAAAAAACAAAACTAGAATCTATTGTAATTGCAACAGCTGATTTGTCAACCGTTAGTAGCCTACTCCTTTTCACTCTTCCTCAGTTAAATATACATTTACTAATTTCTGGTACTTTTCATCAATTGGCCAATCAAAATTGATCACCTCATTCACCTTGACACTATAAAGTTTTTGCTTAACTACCACCTAATTCGCTTCTCTTTCAAAAGACTCCAAGAATGAGTTGGTGCTAATGATTTTGTCCATACAACTCACCAACAAATCATAATATGAGTTACCCTATTTTTGAGGGTTTTGTAGTCGAAACATGATATAAAGGGGGCTCTTACACTTTTTGTGATTATTGTAGCTTGTGTAAGAGGCCCCATGGATACTGTTGTAATTGTAGGATGCATGAATAGGGCGTAGGATGAGAAATAAAGAAGGTATAGCTGCTGTCCTCAATAGTTTTGTGAAGAAAAACATGTGAAACGAGAGGTTTAAGCCTAGGTTTCAACAAAACATTGATGGGAGATCTGATTTTATGAATTTTTATCCATGTACAGACCTAATGGGTTGTTTTTGAACACTGAATATAAATGATACACACACACACACACACACACACACACACATATATATATATATATATATATATGTATGTATGTATGTATGCATTTGTATTTTTAAATGTAAATGCAATTACTGGATGCTCTCCTAGAACAATAAATGCAACATATCATTAAATAAATCTATATCTATGTATATAAATGTGTATTTCTAAATGAAAGTGTAAATGCAAAGAGCATATGGTTTTGTAGTGTTATAGATACAACATATACATAAATTAATGTAATTGAAATTCTAAAGTCTTCAACACATAATATGAAATCGATCAAACTATTAAACTACATGAGAAGTAAATGAAAACAGTAAATGCATATGTATGTGTATTTGTAAATGTAAGTGTAAAATAAATAAGAATAATGAAAATTATAAAAGAATACAAGGAAAGGTCTCCTCCCTTCTTGGTAGTGATAACCTCCTCCACACACAACCCTTAAAAATGATGAATAGAGGAATATAATCTTTGAAGAACTCAAAGTTGATTCTCTCCTACCTGATGCAATTATTTATTTTATCCTTACAAACATTTATAGTGATTACTAGAGGTACATAGACCAATTCTTCATAATAGAAGAATTTGATCATACTTTTCCAATAATGGCATTATGAGAAAACCTTAGGTTAAATGAATAATTCCTAGCTAAGTTCTTTAAATCATGTCCAACCATATAAGAGAAGACTGCTACTATGTGTACCTGGATACTATGGAGAAAGACTCTTTGGGCTCTTTCATCAATCATCCTACCTTAAAACATACCAAAAGTCTATTAGCAATTAGAAATAAGCAGATTTAAGATGACTTAAATTTTTTTATTGCCAAAGCATAAACTTATGATGACTTAACCAAGCCTAGTACACATTCCCTCCCTGTTAACTACTTAGACATATGGAAATTAAATGTAAATTTACTGTTATTTTTAGTCATGTAGGTGTCCAATAAACCATTTGGTGGTGTTTCCCTTCAAATTTATTTACTTGAATGAAGAGAAAAAGTCCTTTGATTACAATTAGAGAATAAATTTGAGGCTTTGGTTGTGTAACTGGTGGTCCATAGTCACATTTAACACTTCTTACAAAGTTTGGGAGTTAAAACCTTAAGTAGATTTGATTTGTGATGGAGACATTTAGATGGTAGTAACAATAACTTGCAATCTATCAAGACTTGATTACCTTATAACCTGCGAAATTCTAGCGATGAAATGATAGATTAATCATAATGTCACCTTGGGATCACATCACTATGAAAGAGCTTCATCCAACATCCTTATGAGTGCAGGTACCACCAAATAGGTATTTGTCAGATCTATCTTGAGAGAGGGAAATTCGGGAATAGAAGAGGAAAGCGAGACATGTAGTATGTCTAAAAGAGGGAGATCAACTAGAAGTCAAAAGATTAGAAGAAATTTTTTTAAATGAATGGAATTTTTTCTTGTTGAAGGGGGGTCATGTTCTTATGATGATGAGAGCATAGGTGATATTGAGGTGCCCTTGAGGTACAAACATCTGCAGAAACAATGGGTACCCAAGGAACTTCCTCCAATAAACACTAATTTTTGTGTCAACAAGAGGATATATCACATAGCACCATCGTCATTACATGGTTTGGGCCTATTTTGCATGGAAAATATAATGGTATGTTATGAAAAAGTTACTAAATTGATGGAGTATGTTGGACCCTTTTAGAGTTACAAAGATTGGATGCAACTAGTTCGATATACACGAAGTATGCGTAGGTATGCAATATCAACAAATTATATACAACTAAAAGATAATGATCAAAATAAAGGAGTGGCTATGCACATTGATGGAAGGCCAAAAGCATCAGGAAAAATTGTAGGGTTTATAAACAGTACATGACTTGGGTCAACAAATAAGCAACCCAATTGCATATTCGAGGAGCACAGTGGAAAGTCTGTATTTGTATGTGCGATAAAATCAATAATTGCAGGGGAAGAGTTGCAAATCGATTACAATTTGAATCACTTAGTTACAAACATAGTTACTATGGGGGTGGTACATACTATGTACCATTTTACCCAACCTCCAATTAATGAATCCAATATACTATTTTATTCTTATATTTTTTTCGTAAGTCTATTGGTTTTATTTTGGTAATATTTTTTTATATTTAATTTTTGTCACAATAGGACATTGATTGTATAGAGAAGGCTCTGGCCCAGAGCATAGATCGCAATGTATCTTCAGGTGCTTCTACCTAACAGGTTTACCTCATTGTAACTATACAAATTAGATACGAGAAAAATGTTTTATTATTATGTTTTTTTCATAAGTTTATTGGGTTAATTTTGATAATGTTTTTAATATTCTTGTTGCAGTCGAATGATCAGGGAAAGGCACCAGCAGTAGACGAGAGCATCCATAGTGAGGTGTAGTCAATATTTTGTGATGATGACATCACTTATTCAAAAAAACTTCTCAATATGATAAGGAAGATCCAAAAAAAATGCAATGAAGAAATCATTAAGTTGATATTCATAGTGCCTCAAACATATGAGATAAGAGAGGGTTAAAATATTGATTGAGAGATCACAAAACTTGCAAGTAAGCTGTCATGAGGTCTTTAATTATAACATAAGTTCATTCATGGTTTTATATTTTGTACTCTTTTATGTCATGAACTAAAATATGTGTTGTTTTGACAAGATTATTTTCCTTCTCATGATGCTCCTGGCCATGATTAGGGTATTGTAAGTGCTGCCCAAGGAGTAGGGGTTGGTACAAGTGTCCATCCTGATCTTCTTGCACATACATCACATCATTTGACCCCATCATCTATGCCTATATTGTCGTCTGAAATGTCAGCAACACATATCATGTAGGCATCCGTTAATGTGCCCTTTGGTAGCGAACACATGCCAGAACATGCGTCAGGACATGTACTTGGGGATGCAGAGGCCACTAGTACTAGTGATATTTTAGTAGCATTTCCTAGATATTCTCGTATTACTAGTACAGGAACATTGCCAGTCACATTTGTGGTGATTGAGGATTTCGTTCCCATAAAGATAGAGAAGGTCCTAGGCACTTTAAAATATTTTAATTATTATTATATATAATCCAATTGAAATTTACTTATTGATCACTCTTTTTAAACTATTGATCCCATGATCATTTTGTAGGAAATGATGTTTTTTATAAACATCGAAGTGATATTACATTGGAGCTCTTCGGTCCCACCATACGTACATGGTGGAATTCCCAAAATCAATATTTAAAAGATGAACTCATTAACTGTTTAGTTGTGTTGTTTGGTGATAAAACATTCAACCGAACCAAGGTCCTTAAGAAAGTTGGTACCTATCTAAATTATGCGAGGGACTAATATAGGTCACATTTAGAGAAGAACAAAAAGTATGAGTGTCCCCCCATGATTCTAGAGAGGGAGTGGAAGGACTTGGCATCGGATGGAAAGGAGAAGGCTGAAAAGAAAAAAATGAAAGACACCATCGGCCCAAGGAAGGTATGTGATACTATTAACAATGTAATTATATACTGATTACTCTTTCTTTTTACATAATCTAACATATTTCAAACTTTTCATAGGCTGTCCAACACATCAAAGATAACAAAGGCAAGACTAGAAAAACACAGGCAATACAAACTTGGCTCTGGTGGTTATATGAAATTAACTGCACGAATTGAAAGTATTAATAAATGAAATATTGCATCCAAATAATAAATTAAAAACAATTTTGGTTTTATCAAACAATAGAAGAAAAATTCATGATCTTATGCAAAAATGTAGGGATCTGAATTCAACAGAGCTCCCATAGAAGAGGACTTGAAGATTGCCTTTAGTAAGGCTATGGAGCCATGGCTGAATGCCTAAGAGTCTTGACTGGGAAAAAATAGTCTTCCATTGCATCCGACACAGATAAATAAACTCAATAAAGTTTATTTAAAATTGAATACTTGTGAAATCTATTCAATATTAATTTCCACCATAAATTAATTACATGCCTACTTGTTTTAAACATTCAAGCAATGATAATACTACACATGACTTTGGAATGCAGCCTAGTGAGGGTGGATCACAACCTATAGATGAAGGTCATGGTGTGCATCTTGGTACTTTAGAGCATGTAGAGTGTGATCAACATATTGAATATGATCAGGCTAGAGAAGATCAGGAACATGATGTGGCCCCATTAGGTAAAGAGGACCACTCTAAAGTTGTTTTAAATATATTTAATTGCAATTGGTGTATTAATTAATGTAACCTTCCGTGTTTCAAATTTAGAGCATGTAGAGCGTGATCAACATGTTGAGCATGATTAGGCTAGAGAAGATCATGAACATGATGTGGCCCCATCAAGTAAAGAGGACCACTCTCATGTTCTCTTAAACATATTTAATTTCAATTGGTGTATTAATTAATGTAACCTTTCACGTTTCAACTACAGATTAGGATTTAGAGGTTGTTCAACATGTTGAGTATGAGTCTATAACAAAAGTTCAAGAACATGATGTGGACCCATTAGATAAAGAGAACCACTCTAATATTCTTTTAATTAATGAAATACTTGCAACAATAATAATAAAACATATTAGTTTAACATTTCTTTCTTATTGCAGTAGACCCCCCCTTGCAGTGGAATCCATGTCATGAACAGATGACTAGGCATACATTAAGATCATGAGCAGAGGGTAGAACAACTAAAGGGGGGAAAAATATTGATTTAGAAAATGATACTCCACTTTGAATTTTTGTAGCTTTAAAAAAGAAACAAAAAAAAAGTGGTTGTAATCATATAATGATAACCATATTTTTGATAATATGTAAAAACTGAAAGAATGAATATTATATGTTAATGAATGAATGCGAATATGTTAATTAATGAATGTTATATGTTAATGAATGAATGCTATATGTTATTAATGTATGAATGAATGTTATATGTTATTAATGGATGGATGAATGAATGCTATATGTTATTAATGGATGAATGAATGATTAATGTTATATGATTGGGTATGGGGAATTGAGAGTGATGTGAAGGGGGGGAGGGGAAAAATGAGCTTCCACCATCACGTGGTTGGTCCTATTAAGTAGAGAATATTAAACTATTCTCAAAACAAAGAGAAGCTCAATAAGGTAATGCACTTTTCAATATAAGAAATGCATCGTTTGAAGCATCAAACCAATATGCAAAGATGAAAGAAAGTGCTAGCTTTTCACTATGGTGGTAGAAAAATGATTCTTTATACCCTGAATCCATGCTTTGCATCATAATTTGAAGTTGTTTCCATTTCAATGTTCTAAATTTAGTTTGTTTGTATGGATTTGTATGAATACCACATTGTGTTGTGTGTGGATTTGGTTTCAAAGCTCTATTTCTTCTATTTTTAGTGGTGACATAACTCTAAAATTTGAATTTTGTGCATAATAGGTTAATGGAAAAATTGACAACTCTGAAGGGTTTAGAGGCTCGATTGAGATAGATACACGGATATTTGGATCTTGTTGTTGATGAGAGGCTTTGAATTAACCATGAAATTTTGTACCATCTGCAGGTATGCAAAAATTTCTCTACTTACATTCATTCTTGATAATAAATGTTGTAAATGATATTAATGCTTCAAAATTAAGATTTGTGTCATTGTTATAATGATCAAAATTTTATACTTTGCTATACATTTAAGCATTCTCTTTCCCCCTACCATTTGCTCTCTCCCCCCTCCTTTTAAGAATTTTATTTGTCATAAAAGATTCACATTTCTGTCTCATTTACACAAATTTATCTGAAGCGCTAGGAGTGAATAAAGATATGTAAAAGATGATGGATTATGTCTAAACAACGACTTTCCATCTTATAGCTAATTAAATCCTTAATATTTGAATAGTTTAGAGCTCGAAAAATGCTTGTATATGCATGTGTAGCAATAAGGGAGCCTATGTGAAGATTGAAATTTAAAACATCACTTTGGTATTTTTCCTTAGGCAGTGAAATTATATTTTGAGTAATACAAACCTACACACACATTGATATTTTTTGGCATTGCATTGAAGATTTTTTTTTCTCATACCTACCCTCAGCTAGACATGGAGTTATATAATATTGTTTTCTAGGTTTATTATGTAAGTAATTAGTTTCACAGAGGAAGACTAAAATCTTCTTAATGTCTTGTGTCAGGTGTGAAAGCATATGAATCACTTGCTGAAGACACCATTTTGTATTCATCCAAAAAATGGTTTTTTTTTTATGTTTCTTACATGTGTTTTTTTTAGGCTCTAGAGATGTAGCTCGACTCTTTCCTTTGCACTTATCATCTATTTTGATGATTACAGTAGATTGTTCTCATAATTTTTTATGTAAATCTGTATGTAACCTTATTTTCTACCAATCAATTTGCAAACCACTCACATATTAAAGACCATTTCACTAACTTGTAGTAATCCATTACTTCATATGTTGTAGGTTGTCTCTTTGTGGCAATAAATCTTGATGATTGCGAGAACTTTAATCCTACAAGTGTACCCAATCTTTCTCAAGTAAAAGTCTTATCTTATTTTGTAGTACTTTAAATGGTTAATTGAAGGTGCTTCTTTAGATCTGAGATAGTTGAACCCTAGATTAAAATATGGTATTATATGGAAAATATAATGATAAAACTGAGGTCCTTTGAACACAAATTATGAACATAATTTACTGGACTATGAATAGTGTTACAATTATAATTATTTCTCCTTTACCTACCTCTACATTAATGTAAAAGATAGATCCCTATAAATCTAACAATGAAAGTGTTGAAATATGCAGTATTTGCAGGACTCTAGAAACTATCAAACATATTCTTTTTGAATGTTTTTATGCTTAGGAAATTTGGTACTTATTCTGCCATAACCTGAATGTTTGGAATAACAATGGTAAAATTAATTGGCATGATATTCTATTTTGTAATTTGAAGCTAAAGTTTGATTGTAAGCTATTTTTGTATTTCTTATCCAATGAGATCATGTGGTATTTGTGGAAGGAAAGAAATGATGATAAATTTAAGGGTATCAAGAGGGTACTTACTAAGTCTTGCAAGAGACTCACTTTCTACTCTGTTGCTCTACAGGTTTCAACTCTTGTGGAGATCTCAATGGAGAATTTCTTGAAGTCAATAATTGAAGGTGTTGCTAACAATACTAGAGAGGATCTGAGAAGTGGACCCACCTATAGGTTGAGCTTGGAAGAGACCGTGCTATTCCAATAGACATTTGATGAGCTCTAGAGAGCAATTAATGAAGCTGCAAGCCCAGAAAGATAGTGTGGCCCCCAATAGTTGGACCCCTCAAGGAGAAACAATGGCGAACCTTGATATTGAAGAAGTCAACAATGAGGAGAATGTAATCAACACTATGTATTGTTTACGCTGTTTTGAATAGCAGAAACTTGTGGTGCTGTTAACAACAATTTGTATTGTCTATGCTAGTTTTGAAAACAATTGGTGCTTTTTGGTTTCTTTCTTGTTGTGTAAAGTATTGATACAATATATTTCCTATTATGGAAATTCTTTGATGTTGTACTAATCCTAATGCCGGATAGGAATTTTCATGATATGTAATGGACCTTAAACTATTTTCAATACAAAAAAAAAGATAGTAGATATTGGAAATTCATTACATGTCTCATGTATGTGTTAGTGTTTTAATTTTGTTTAAGTTGTTCAAGAGCTTGATTAGGTCAAGAATATGTTCTACAAGCTATTTTCTCTTGACACTGCTCAACATTTTCCCTACACATTTTCTCTTCAATCCAGACGTTTCTTAACTCCTTCCATTGTTAGCCCTTGGTTGTTCTCAATGTAATGCTTTTTCTATGCATCTTGCAATATGTATGTATGACCGGTCATCTCTTATGAAGCATGGATAACCTTTCATGGAATTGTTGTAATTAGACAATTGCCATGATGAGAATAATCATTTAATTTGTATGGAAGTCTTTTTCATATTATTTAACTTGGTATTGTATACTTGTCTTTGTAGGATTCTATTGGGGGGAACTGTAAGATTTGATGAAAAACAAATCTATTAAGCCCAAGAAACCTGCATGCAAAAACCCTTCAAAAGGAAGAAATCTGTAGGAAACAAACAAGGGTTTTGCTCTGACAATGTGAAAGTTTATTATCAGAGAAAAAATGAATCAAGAAGTAAATACAATACAAGAGATCAATCCTTATAAAAGGAGATCAAAACCGAAAGGAAAACCTAACCCTAAGGTGAGTGCATTTAATAATTAATATTAATTATTAAATGACTAATATATGTGCATAAAGTGAAGTCTTAAGAGGAGAGTAAAGTTAATTAATTTCTTTACTCTAACACCCCCCCTTAAGATGAGCTACAATGTAGCTACAAACAATGTAGAAGAAAGTAAAGGAACTACAATGCAACTGAGGGTCCCGACAACATGGCCTGATCAGGTACTTGAATACAACAAAATCTCTATAAAGTGGAGTAAAGGAGAAAACCCAGTGGGAAAAAACTCCTCTCCAAAAAGAGATAAAGAAACATGCTGAAAGAAAAACATGAAGGAAGGAAGGCCTCACTGAGACCCCCCAAGGACAACTTCCTTCACCCCAAGCATGGAGCGCAACTGAAGATAGCGGGAAGATGCCAAAGGTTTAGTGAAGATGTCTGTAACCTGCTCCTCTGTAGGAATGTACTCCAAGATGAGAGAACCATCCTGAATCCACTGCCTGATGAAGTGCATGTGGATTTCAATGTGCTTTGTCTGCTGATGCTCCACTGGGTTGTGAGAAATGTGAATGGCACTCTGATTGTCACACCAAAGAATAGTGGGACTATCGGGAGAAAACCCAAAATCTTTCATCAACTGCCGAAGCCATAAAACCTCCTGACTGGCTAATACTGCTACACAGTACTCAACCTCTGTAGATGATAATGCAATAGCAAACCACTTCTTGCAAGACCATGTAATAGGACCAGAACCAAGGCAAAAAATAAAGCTAGAAGTAGACTTCCGATCATTGACATCACCAGCCCAATCTGAGTCAGTGAAGCTAATGATTTGAGGGGATCCTAAAGTGTAGTGAATGCCATAATGGGTGGTGCCCTGAATGTACCTCAAAATATGTTTGGCCACTTTCCAATGGCTCTCATGAGGATCATGGGAGAACCTAGAGACAAGGCCAACCACAAAGGAAAGATTAGGATGAGAATGTGTCAGGTACAACAAACTGCCAACCAACTTTTGGTATAAAGTGGGATCCACTGAAGGAGTAGAACAAGTGGAAGAAAAAACAACACCTGACTAAAATGGAGTGGGGGCAGAATTGCAATCAAGCATGCCAAATCACTGAAGCATATCAAGAGCATACTTCTCCTGAAATATGAAAATCCCATCCGAAGACTGAGTAAACTGAAGACCCAGAAAGAAGTGCATAAGACCAAGATCTGTCATCTCAAACTGCTCCATCAAAGCTCTCTAAACACTCTGAATCATGGAGGATGAGCTACCTGTAAGAATGAGATCATCTACATATAGCACAAGAATCAAAAGATTACCCTCCTGATGCTGAATATACACTGTGTGATCGGAATGACAGCGTGTGAAGTGAGAGGAAAGCAAGAAAGAGTCCATCTTCTCATACCAAGCCCGAGGAGCTTGTTTGAGACCATACAATGAATGCCAAAGTCTGTAAACTAAAGAAGTGTCTTGCACAAATCCCTGAGGCTGCTCCATATAGATCTCCTCATGTAGGTCTCCATGCAAGAAAGCACTCTTCACATCCATCTGAAACACTGTCCATCCCTGTGAAGTTGCAAGTGAAAGTACAAGGTGTATAGAGTTCATCTTGGCGACAAGAGCAAAGGTCTTTGAGTAGTCAATACCCTCTACTTGAGAAAATCCCTTCGCAACAAGATGTGCCTTATATATATCAATAGAACCATCTACAACATACTTGGTATGGTACACCCACTTGCACTGAACCAACTTTCTTCCCTTAGGAAGAGGACAAAGATCCCAAGTATGATTCTTCATCAAAGAAGAATACTCCTCATCCATGGCCCTATCCCACTCAAGGTGACCTTTCGCCTCTGAAAACTTTTGAGGATCATCTGAAATGGCATTACTCAAAAGACTAGAACTAGATGTCTAAGCACAAGTACGACGAGTATCTGAAGGATCACCTGCCAAAGAACCAGTTGCCTCAACAGTAACACGGGCCCACCTAGGAAAATGCGGAGCAACTGGTGGTGGTGGAGATGGTGGATCATCATCTACATCATCCTCAAGAAATAAGTAATCCTCAAGAGATGAAGAGGGAGTAGGCAATGAGGGAGAAGCTGGTGATGGAGAATCCATCTAAGGATAGTGCTCATCAAACTGGACATCCTACTGAAACAAGACCTCTTTGGAATTAGGATCAAACAACCTGTACGCCTTAACATCCTCACAGTAGCTAAAAAATATGAGTGGTCGGCTCTTCCTCTCCATGGCTTTCCACTGAGCATTAGGAATAAATGCCCAAGCCTCACTACCAAAAACTCAGAATGTAGAAACATTAGGCTTGACATGGGTCCAAGCCTCCTTAAGAGTCATATGTCGCAATGCCTTATGAGGCATCCGATTCTGAATATAATTGGCACAATTGACTGCCTCAACCCAAAATGAAGAACTCATAGTTCGAGACTATATCATACAATTTTCCATCTCCCATAAGGTTATGTTCTTTCTCTCAATGACACCATTCTGCTGAGGGGTGTAAGGAACTGTAAACTGATGCTATAAACCATGCTCAGTGCAAAAATATCTGAAAGCTTGATTAACATACTCCCCCCCATTATCTGTGTGTATCCTCCTAGTAGAAAGTCTAGATCGCTTCTCCACAAATGTCTTAAAATTCCTGGATGAGTCAAAGACATCAGACTTGTACTTAAGAAAGTACACCCATGTACATCTGGAGAAGTCATCAATAAAAGTGAGCACATAGCGGGACCCTGAAAAGGAAGGAGTTAGAAAGGACATAAGATCACTGTGTACCAACTCTAGGGCTGCCCTAGCAAGAGTGGCCTGACCCTTAGGAAAAGGATCTCGATGATGTTTCCCAAGGAAACAACCATGACATACACCATCAATACAAGAAATCTATGGAAGCCCAATCACAAGTGCCTGTGTACTCATCTGCTGTAGATATCTGTAATTGACATGGCCAAAACGCTCATGCCAAAGCCTGCTCACTAAATCTGCATGGGCTATAAGAGAGGAATCAACAGTGTCTGAACTCTCAAAGTCGTCAAATCTGTATAAGCATGATGTAGAATCCACACTCCCAGTAGCCACAACCAAGTCAGGATCATGAAGGTCTCGAATAACCACATCATGTGGTGAGAACTCAACTATCTTACCAGAGCCAGAGTGGAAAAATCTGATAAATGGATAGAAGGTTTGTCGAAATGTCAGGAACCAAAAGCACATCCTGAAGACAACCACCATCCAATGAAATAGTACCTGAACCCTAAACTGAAAGCTATGCTGAGTCACCAACTGCAATATGTCTAGTTCCTGTAGGGGCAAGATTGGTGACCAAATCCTCTGTGTGTGTCATATGGTGAGAGGCACTAGAATCTAGAATCCAACTAGATTTTGAGGACAATGCTCATGTAGAAAGAGCATGACCTTTCCCTGTGGGCTGTGAAGGAGGCTGAGGTGCAGTGATATTATGCTGCTGCATGGCTTCCTCTAAAGCTTGTAAACATTTCCAACACCTGGAAACTGGATGTCCTTCCTTGCCACAAAAACTGCAAGGATCACTAGATTTCTTCTTAGTCTTGGAGGAAGACTCACTAGACTGCGAATATTTCTGTTTGGGCTTTGGTTTGGAATCAAACTTAGGTGGTGGCTTGGAGGGATCCTCACTAGCCCCTGAATCTTTCTTAGGCTTCAGTTTCTACTTCTATTTTCCCTTGGAGGACTGGACTACCAATGCTTGGTTTTGTGAACCTGAAAGTGAATCCATCTGCTTGAGCTTGGCTTGCTCACGAGCCAAATGATCACAAAACACCTCAAAAGTAGGACATGTCGAGCACCCAAGGCATCCATGGTGGAATAGAAGGTCGAAGAGAAGATCTGAAATGGACCCCGAAACTTGGAGAGGATTAGGAAGATGCACTCTGTATCAGTCTTAGTCTTGCCACAACCCTGCAAGATAGATCTTTGTTGTTTGAACTTCATTAGGAAGTCCTCAATGGAGGGAAACGAATCAGGTACCAAGTAAGATAACTTGGCCTCAAGCTGCAAAGCTCTGAACTCATTGACAGTACCAAAAAGTCCATCAAACTTGGTCCAAATGGCTCGAGGAGTGAGACACCCATCAAGATGAAATAGGAAACTGTCTGAAATGTGCAAAGCCATCAATCCCATAGCCTGATCCATATTGTTCCTGTGTTGCATAACCTCAAAGGGGTGATTCAACTGAGGCTGAACCTCATCCAAACAAGACCATAACCCTCGAGATTGGAGAAGAGTCATCATGTGACCCTTCCAAGTGTGATAATTATGCGGTGTGAGAGATTCAATAGATCTATCGGCCATCCTGTGAACTGTGCCTCAACTACTATGAAGTTTTTATTATTATTATTTAGTGGTCTTTCACAACTAGACAGAAGATGCAGAAGGTGTTTTTTTGTTTTATTTTGGTGTTTGTATATTCTGGTTTTCTAATGTAAGTGACAAAAAGCAAGAAAAAAACACCCCCCACAATGCAAAAATTCAATCCCTAGTACAAACTGAAAGCCATAAAACAATAGAAAGTAGTAATTGTTTGAGACAAATCTCTGTGTACCTGAAGAATTTTTGATGAAATAGACTGCAGATCTGGATAGCAATCACAGGTAAAAAAAAATTTCAAGTCAAAGTATAGTGCCCGCAGGGGTTTGAAGTTCTGCCTTTTCAGATTTGCCAACGCAGACGTCGGCTCATGCACGACGTTTAGAGGAATAAGGTGCAAGTCTGGTAAATGATACCAGGAAGGACACCACTGTGAACAACATGGAGAAGGACATCCAAAAAAATGCCTTTTCACATGCATGTGCTTGTAAAAAATGCTAAATTTTTTCTTTTTTTTTTGCAAGCAAAAAAGAAACAAAAAATAATGTTGGGCAAGCAATACCAGATCTGAAAACTACAACTAGAACCTCTCAAATTAGGTGAAGAATCCCAAATTTCTTCTATCAAACCCTTGCTCCCTTTTTTCTTCAAATATGAACAAGCTACAATAGATCCAACTCTGATACCATGTAAGATTTGATGAAAAACAAATCTATTAAGCCCAAGAAACCTGCATGCAAAAACCTGTCACAAGGAAGAAATCTGTAGGAAACAAACAAGGCTTTTTTTCTTGACAATGTGAAAGTTTATTATTGGAGAAAAAATGAATCAAGAAGTAAATACAATACAAGAGATCAATCCTTATAAAAGGAGATCAAAACCAAAAGGAAAACCTAACCCTAAGGTGAGTGCATTCAATAATTAATATTAATTATTAAATGACTAATATATGTGCATAAAGTGAAGTCTTAAGAGGAGAGTAAAGTTAATTAATTTCTTTACTCTAACAGGAACATTAGAACTCTGATGATAGGTAGAGTTGTACAACACCATAAATCATTTGGCATTATCAATATATTTCCTATAGAATACTCTGTGCAAGTAAAATGGAATGTGCAATGACAATTGGTCTTGAATTCAAATATGAATGTAAGTACATTATACACAAGATGGTATCTATTCTATGATTTAAAGAACCCAAAAATAAGAAAATTAATAGGTTCCATTTGTTTACTTGCTCTTAGACACTTGTTTAATTAGTGAGACCCTCAGAATGTCTTGCTGATAACCAGCAGTGATCAAAACTCTTGAAGAGGTCAGATCGGTGTGACATTGGATCTGTCTTGCCTACGGAAGTCATCGGCAAGACATGGACTATCAGAGTGATTTTTCTATCCTATGCCGATGATTGATCTCTCACCAATGGGTTGGATTCAGTGGTCATCACCAAGAGTCTCCACAATGGTACATTTCAATGGATATATATATTTTTTAAAATTGCATTGTTTCGTCAAAATTTTGACGAAAACCACTAACGAATCACCGAAAAGGTCCGACGAAGTTGCTATAGCTACGACGAAGGTTTCATCATAACTTCTTGCCCATTTGGTCACAATTTTGATGAACTTCTGGTGTTGTTTCGATGCTACTCCTTGCCCATTTCGTCGAAATGGTGACGAACTTCTGGTGTTGTTTCGACACTACTCCTTGCCCATTTCATCAAAATGGTGATGAACTTCTAGTGTTTTTTCAATTCTAATCCTTGCCCATTTCATCGAAATGGCAATGAAATTATGGTGTAATTCATCGCTAATCCTTGCCCATTTCATTGAAATGGCAAAAAAATTATGGTGTAATTCGTTGGTGGATACATGAAGTTTTTGTCGATATTCCGACGAACATCTGAGTCATTTTATGATGTTAACGATTGACGAATTTGTGCCATTATTTAGATGTTTAATTCGTTGTCAACATTTTGACCAAAAAATAGTGACAATATTTTTCGTCAATTCATCAATTTTTTGACAAATTTTTGTTGAACGACTGACAAACGTTCGTAAAAAAATGGAGTCAAATTCAGTAGTGACATGGCGCCCTTACTTGGATTGTGAGGTATGGCTAGAGGATCAGATGGAGATTCCATACATGCTGCTATCATTATATTTGATGGGATGAAAATGTTCTATAATTGAGATATATTTGTATCTGTGGGTTTGTCATTAGTTTGGACAAGTTTAGGGGATGCCTCAGGGGGTTTCCCATTATGTACAACAACGAAAGGATGTGACAGAGTGGGGGCCATTCTTATCTTATGGTGTTGGTCGTACTAAGTATTATACATTGGCGCTAGGTTTGTGGGATTATACTCCATATTTTGCAGATGCAGGGATGACAAAGGATTATTCTGAGTATTTCTACACACATCCGTTTCCAAGTTAGCAAGTCTGGATGAGCTAGTTCCTCCATTTGATGATGATGACAGGGTACCACCTTAGGCACTGAGATAGAGGGGGGATGGAGAGGAGGAGGAGAGTGATAGTGGGGATGGAGGGGATGATGATGGTGCTGAGGGTGGTGGTGGTGGTGGTGACAATGATGGTGGTGGTTTAGGTGTAGGGACATCAGGTGCATTTGGTAGTCATGTTCTAGATTTTGTAGTTCTGAGATGTAGGAGGAGTATTGTCGTACCTTAGCCGGTGATTCCTAGGATTTGGATTGGAGTCCCCTCTCATTAGTAGTAGGCGTAGATAGAGGAATTATAGGCACAAATTCAAACTCTTCAGGGTTAGTTAGTGTAGGCTCAGGCACAGGTTGGTCAGGTTCAAACATAGACAGCTGAGAGAGATGCAGCTAGGTAGCAGGTATAGGAATAGGTTACCATACTTACTGCAGAGAGGGATGCCTTGAGATGGCAGGAACAAAAGGCCAAGGCTATTACTGAGAGATTACAATAGGCTATATTGGTTGTGGGTACAATGGATTTACTTAGAGAGATTAGGCATACCACTCAGGAGGCTTAGTTTTACAGGGGTAAATATCATGAGATGGTTCCTCTTGAGTGGCAAGAGAGCTTTGCACCATCTCGATTTGTTAGGTCTTAGTTTCAAACTATTAGCATGGGTGTTACACAACCATTTCCTGGAGATAGGAGAGATCCTAGTGTTGGTCCATCAGGTGGAGGAGGTACTGGTTCTGTGATGCTAGCACCATCTGGGAAGAGCTCGACATAGCTTCAGTTAGGATAGCATGTATTTTGATATACTTTGGACATGATGTATAGACTGTTGTGACATTGATGATGTACTTCTTGTGTTCAAACTTTATGATACAGTGCCACTTTTGATATTGATGTATCTTGTCATACTTTTGGATATCCTCATACACTTTTCCATTATGATTTTTGAGGTTATATGATATGTAGTGATGATTATGATCTATGTGTTGATATGATGATAGATGTCTATGATGTATTTAATTTCCATGTTATGATGATGATTATGATATGCATTTAATTTCTATGTTTATGATGCTATGTGAAGGATTTTATATGATGTGATGAATGAATGAATGTGTATATGAAATGATTGTGTGATGATATCTAATTATATTCAAGAATGTATACAATGATGATATGTTGTGATAATGCAATGATAAATGATTCTATATGTTTTATGGATTTATGCAAATGATGTTTTATGCTATTTGAAATGGATTTGATTGTGCAATAATGATATGTGATGAAATGCGATGTTTATATTGATCATGTATGGATGTGATGCAAATGATGTGTGATGTTTTGTAATGATGAATGATGATTATGTGATGAAAATGATTATGTAAATGATTGTGTTCTAGGGTCTTAAGCTTAAAGGAGTGAATCTGTCCAACTTCCAAGAGTTGTGGGAAGGTTGTCATTAGTTGATTCTTTGTTAAATTAAACTTTCACAAAACCTAACATATTTCCAAATTCTTTTGGAAATATAAAGAGATTCACTCTTTTAAGCTTAGTGAACCTCGTTCCTAATGCCGCTATATGAAATGATTTTAATTATGTAAATGAGATGTGATGCACATATTTTTGTGTTTTCTGATGAAAATATTATGATGTGATGTATGGATAAATGAATGATGTTGGAATTTTTTCTAATGTATGCAAATGATGATGCAACTGATATGACCCTAAATGAGAATGTTTTCTAATTGATGCAAATCATAATGTAAGTGATGTGCAACTACATAAAAATGATGTGTTTTTGGCAATGTCAAGTGTACTCAATTCCTTAATGCAAAAGATAACATGATTGTTGTAGCTTTAAAAATCCCATAAATATAGATGCAAACTAACACGGATGCAATCTACTCTAACCACACAGATCTTGTATGCAAAAGTTGTCATTTGTAATAGCCAATTTTTTGTGCTTTTTATCATCATTGGGCCTTTAAAATGTTGAAAGTGAGTACAAGCATCAATGATAATTTAGACCATGATGACCTGAGTACCGCTTCTATGATGTTTGATAGTGCAAGTTAACACAAGCATCTAGATATAATTAAACCGAGATGACCTGAGTATTGCTTGCATAAGCAGACAAGAGTTAATCAATTTCCTATGCAAATTCAAAATGTCATCAGTGATACTTTGTAGCACATGTCTCACGACAATTTGCATAGTAATAATGATCAACTCATAGACAACAGACAAAGAAAAATCATACTCTTTCCTAGCTCCTCTAGTTTGATACATCATTGAGGGGCTCTAGAGATATGATAACAAAATCCCAAGTACAACAATTGAACATTTGTGTTTAAGGTGATAAACCCATGATTCAAAAAGAACATCATCCATTTGAAGTTCGCTTTTGATTTGATTTGGCTCTTCGATGCATTTCTATTTGTGTGATTGATGTTCAATGTTGAGTTGCTCTATGATCATTATTTTGGGTTGTGTTTGCCCCATTGCTATTTATTTGTTGGTTCAAGCTCAAAGTTTATTGGCCCTAGTGAGTTCAGGATTTTTCCCCTAGTCTAGGGTGAGACACAATCGTGATGCCAGGATATGTACATGGTGCTTTCAAAGGATAGGTAGATGGATGATGAAATCAAATGGTTGGAATGATCAAATAGATGGAAAAGCCAACCTATTAAAAATAGTGCCTATTGCTAGGTTTTCACTACTTGTTTTTATTGCACTTTTTCAGATTTTATGATTTTTTTGATCTTTTTAATTATTCACTTTTTTTTGTATTTTTGTATTTTTCTTTTTTTTTTGTATTTTTGATCTTTTTTACTTTTTTTGTTGTTGCCAAGATGCCTGTTTGCTAGGTTTTTATCAAGGCAACCATTTTTCATGACATTTTTTGATGTTTTTGGTATTTTTCAAGACCTTTTTCTGATGCATTAGATGATTTAGTTGTAGAACTTCTTGAGATGTAGGCTATTGAGGGGTTCATCAAACAAATCCCCTTCTAGTGTGGACAACTGATATGCTCCTGATCCAAAGGTTGACACAATGACAAAGGGACCTAGCCATTTTGGTTCAAATTTTCCCTTCTTCTCTCAATCTTGTTGATTATGAGGATTTTGTTTCAAGACTAAATCACCAACCTGAAATGTTCTAGGCTTGACTCTATGGTTGTAGCTCTTGGATATCCTCTATTGATATGATTTCAGGTGATCCACTACATGCTGACGATGCTCATTCAAGAGTTCTAATTCTTGTAACCTAGACACTTTGTAATCCTCATATGAAATAATCCCTTTTAGTGACACATGGAGTGATGGCAGTTCAACCTCAATAGGTAGAATAACTTCTGATTTGTAGACTAAAGAATAGGGTGTAGCTCCCATCGGGGTGCAGATGCTGGTTCTATAAGCCCATAGAGTAGGGTTTAGCTGTACATGCCAGTCATGTCCAACATCATTGATGGTTTTCTTTAAGATCTTCAGGATAGTCTTGTTTGAGGCCTCTACTTGGAAATTTCCTTGAGGATGATATGGTGTAGAAAACTGATGTTGGATGTGAAATTTCTCACAAAGTTCTTCAACGTCTTGATTTTTGAAAGGCCTGCCATTGTCAGTAATAATGGTTTGCAGGATGCCATATCTACAAATGATATAGTCCAGGATAAATGATGATATTTTCTTTCCTATGATGGTAGTTAGAGGGACAACTTCAATCCATTTCATGAAAAACTCAGTGGTTGTGATAATGAACTTGTGTCCATTTGACGAAGATGAATAAATATTTCCTACGAGGTCCAATCCCCACTGACAAAAGGGCCATGTTGATGCAAAAGGGTGAAGTTCCTATGTTGGTGCATGGATGATATTTCCATGAATCTAACACTTTTGGCATTTCTTGATGAATTGAAAAGAATCCCTCTCCATAGTCGGCCAGTAATATCCCAAATAGAGGAGTTTCTTAGCTAAGGTTAAATCACTCAAATGAGTTCCACAAACACCTTCATGTACTTCCCGTAAAGCTATTTCAGACTCACCACATTCTAGAAATCGAAGGGAAATTCTGTCAAGACCTCACTGATAAAAGACATCCACGATAAGGGTGTGTTGGGAAGTTTGGCGAATGAAGTTTCATCTTTGATTGCGGGATAGGTCAGGAGGGAAAGTGTTATCTTTTAGGTATATATAGATTTTCCCATAGAGGGAAGTGCCAACCTCAGCTAGATGGTAGATAACTTGGGACTCAGGGTTGTCATAAGAAGGGTTGAACAATTGTTCCACCATGAACTCGTAACAGGCTCATTTCTCTGGAATCTGCAAGAGAGAAGCAATGGTTTCCATGGAATCAATGACTTTATTGTCACTTTGTGGAATCTACTCAAATCTTATTTCCACAAAGTGCTTTTTGAAGTCATCAACTTGTCACCCTTTGTTTGCTAGTCATTATTTACCTGATTAATGACTTGTTGTGAATCCACATAGACATGTACTTCTGTAATCTTCCACTGAAATACTACTTTGATTTCAATGATCAAGGCTTCATATTCAGCTGTGTTGTTGGTGCAAGGGAACATCAACTCGTAAGACTTGGGAATGGTCTATCCTTGTGGTGAGGTAAACAAGATTCTGGCTCTTGATCCATATTGTGTATAAGAACCATCAAAGTACAAGACCCATTGTTGTGTGGATACTGTCAGGATATCAACATCTGGAAACTCAATGTTCATTGGATGATTGTCTTGTAATGGTGCGTCAACTAAATGATCTACAATTTCTTGTCCTTTGATTGCCTTCCTATCAATATATTGGATGTCAAATTCACTCATCATCATGACCCACTTAACCAATCTTCTAGTTAGATTAGCTTTGCTAAGAAGGTATTTCAAGGGATCTATCTTGGCTATTAACTTGATGGTATGGGTGAGCATATAATGTTGCAATTATTGGGTAGCGAACACTATTGCCAAAAAATCCTTTTCAATGAAGGTGTAATTGATCTCATAGCCATTTAAGGTTCTGTTGATATAATAGATTTCCCTTTCTTTTCCTATTGAATCCTCTTGTGCTAACAAGGCTCCCAATGATATTTCAGTTATTGCTATGTACAATAAAAGTGGCTTTCCTTCTGCTAGTGGTATCAAGATAGGTGGAATCATTAAATATTGTTTCAATTGATTGAAGGCTCCTTTGCATTTTTCATCCCATCAAAAAGATACATTCTTGTGGAGCAAGTGATTGAAGGGGTGCATTTTGTCAGCCAATTGTGCAATAAGCCTTTTGATAGATTGGAATCTTCCTTGCAAGGATATGAGTTGGCTGATATTTTTAGGAAGCGTCTCCATGATGGCTTTGAACTTTGTAGGGTCTACCTGAATGCCTTTAGCTGACATAATGTACCCCAAAAGTTTAGTTGATGTTACACTAAATACACATTTCTTGGGATTTAGTCTCACATTGAACTTCTCCAATCTGGTGAAAATTTTGTCTAGAATTTCTAGGTGTCCTCTGGTGTAGGATTTTTACAATAGATCATCTACATAGTCTTCCATATAGGTGTGCATCATGTCATGAAAGATGGTGGTCATTGCTCTTTGATATGTGGCCCCAACATTTTTCAACGCAAAAGAAATTTCATTCCAACAGAAAGTTCCCCAAGGAAATTTGAAGGCTATTTTTTCTTGATCCTATCTTTATTTGATTATACCCTAAAAATCCATCCATAAGTGAGTGCATTTCATGTCCATTTGTTAGGTCCACAATGATGTCAATGTTCGGTAGGGGAAATTCATCTTTTGGGAAAGATTTGTTGAGATCTATGAAATAAGTGTAAATTTTGATGCTTTTGTCTGGTTTGGAAATAGGTATGATGTTAGAAATCCACTCGGCATAGTCAATTGGTCTGATGAATCCAACATCTAATAACTTCTTCAGTTCTACTTTTACCAAGATGGAAATGTGTGGATGCATTTTCCTTAACATTTGCTTGACTAGTTTTACCCCTACTAGTAGTGATAAGTGATGCATGATGAGTTCTAGAATCAATTCTTGGCACATTGGAATAAGACCAAGAAAAGTTGATTTTCCTTTCTATGAAGAATTTGACGAAGTTTGGTCTCTCTTGATTTGTCAAGGATTTTGATAGATGGTCATTCTTCACTATTTCTTCATTGCTGATATTGATAGACTGGCTGGGTTCAACCAATAATTTAGATCATTCCTAAAAGTGTTCAGGGAGTGTGTCAAATATTCCATCCTTCAGTGCCTCAGAGAGGTTTTCACTATTGGATACACTCTTTGTTTTTACTTTTTCTAGATCTGATACTACCATTAAATGGTTTTCACCATCAATCTATTCCCTGTATTATTCATTTTGCAGCTAGAAAATTTGACACTCTCCTAGTTGGAGGCTTCGTTATGATGTTCAATTATGGAATCTATTTTAGGATTGGAAGAATAGAGGAAGTTGACAATCGCTTCGTCATTTGAAAAGATGGGGATGTCAGCTGACACAATTTGATCCTAATCTATTAGTTCGGGATGTATCGGGGGTAAAGAGTTGTTGGATTGGTTAAAGTCAAATGCAATAAGGGTCCCAATGGTAATGCCTTTAGATTTTCCAATAGAGAAATCAATGTCTATAAGGTAACTCTCCTCTGAATTATCTGTTTCACTCCGAGTTTGATCGTCTCCACTGAATCATCAATGTGTAGTGATACTATTTCAAGTAGTCTATATCCCAAAATTTTATCCTCCTCATGTATGGGTCTATATTTTTGGACTACATCAATTTCCTTATCATGAAAAGACTCTTTAGATAATGAATCCCACTCATACTCATTTGAATCAGTTTCATGAGCATCACTAGCTTGTAGTTGTAGGATTCTTTCAACAACTTGTCTGGTTTCTTCTCTGGATTCTTCTCTATACCCAATCTTGTTTTATCTTTGGCTTGCATTGTGATATGTTGTATCGGTTCTATAATTCCTTCTTTCCTTTTACAGATAGGACCTTTTCCTTCGTATCCCATCTTTTCCATGATTTTCTTTGCTTTTCCATACTACTCTTTCAGTTGCATCATCATTTGCATATAGTAGAAAACATTACAACATCATTCATTCATCCACACATCACATCATAATATTTGCATCAGAAGACACAAAAATATGTACATCGCATGTCATTTACATAATCAAAATCATTTCATATAGTGGCATTAGTAATGTGGTTCACTAAGCTTAAATGAGTGATTATCTTCAGATTTCTAAAAGAATTGGGAAATATGTCAGGTTTTGTGAAGCTTCATTTAACAAAGAATCAACTGATGACAACCTTCCCACAACTCTTGGAAGTTGGATAGATTCACTCATTTAAACTTAAGACCCTCAAGGTTTTGTAAAACATAATCATATCATTATTACAAAACATCACACATCATTTACATAATCATTATATCTCATTATCATCACAAACATACATAATCAATATGAACATCACATTTCATCACATTTCATTATTGCATAATCAAATCCATCTCACATAGCATAAAACATCATTTGTATAAATCCATAAAACATATAGAATCATTTATCATTGCATTATCACAATATATCATCATTGCATACATTCTCATAGAATTAAGTACGATCACATAATCATTTCATATACACATTCATTCATTCATCACATCATATAAAGTCCAGCACATAACATCATAAACATAGAAATTAAATGCATATCACAATCATCATCATAATATGGAAAGTAAATACATCATAGACATCTATCATCATATCAACACATAGATCATAATTATCATTGCATATCATATAACCTCAAAAATCATAATTTCAAAGTGTATGCATATATCCAAAAGTATGACAAGATACATCAATATCAAAAGTGGCACTGTATCGTAAAGTCTGAACAAAAGATGTACATCATAAATGTCACAATAGTGTATACATCATTTCCAAAGTACATCAAAATATGCTATCCTAACCGGAGCTATGTTGACCTCCCCCCAGATGGTGCTAGCATCACATAACTAGTACCTCCACTTGATGGACCTGCATCAGGATCTCTCCTATCTCTAGGAAATGGCTATATAACACCCATGCTAATAGTCCAAGATTGAGACTTGCCAGATTGAGACTGTGCAAACCTCTCTCACTGCTCGGGAGGAACCACCTCATGATATTTACCGCTGTAAAACTAAGCCTCTTGAGTAGTGTGCCAAATCTCTCTGAAATAATTAGATGTACCAGCAACTGCTGCAACTTACTATAATCTCTCAATAATGGCCTATGCCTACTCTGCTCGTCATCTCATGACATCCCTCTTTGCAGTAAGTATGATAAATTGTGCTTGTACCTAATGTACCTACTACCTATCTACATCTCTCTCAGTTGTCAGTGTCTAAACTTGTGCTTGAGCTTACAATAATTGACCCTGAAGAGTCTGAACCTATGCTTGTACCTACTATACCTGCTGCCTATTTGTATATCTCTTAGCTCTTGTGTGTGTGTGAAATGTGCAAAGTTAGTGCCAACATAGACCTTAATAAAATGAATTATATCAAAGATTCAAAGCAAAGAACCTACTCTAAATTGAAATTTAATGAATCTTTCAAGAACATCTCATTGTCCTCTATTCTTAATGATTCCTTTAACCCTTTGGCCTTCAGTTTTTTATGTGCACAAAGGTTATTAGAATGACACTTAAGAAAACAAATTAGTATTCAACATGCAAGCCAACTAAGCTCTAACATGCAACTATATGATGGAAATGATAATGGATACTATAATGAATGAATGATGGTGTTTATGATGAATAGAAAAATGGCGGTGGATACTATGGTAGTGATCCATATGATGCTATATATAATTATACATATGCTCAAATGAAAACTATGAAAAACTAAAATGATACTCCATATGCTCAAATGCTAACTATAAAAATGCTAATCTAAAATGAAACCATGATGCAAAGGATGACATAAAATGCAACTATGAAGCAAAGTGTTAGTCTAAGATTTAACTATGATTCAAAAAATGATATAAAATGTAACGATAAGAATCCATAATTCTCCCAAGCTCAAATGATTTTTCTGCATGATAACTCTATTCAAAAGTGGATGCCAAATACTATGCCAAAGGGGTGTATTTATAGCCTTTTCCAAGCATCTGGTGAGGTGGAAATGATTGATGGTCCAGATTCAAACAAGAAGAATGAATGGTGGACATGAAGAGAATCAAGATGTTGTCCCCTTGACCATAGACAACATGCCATTTGGATGGAAGAATCTCTTGACCAATGGGAAACATGCCATTTGGATGAAAGACTCAAGTGTGGGAAGAAAAGACCATGTGTTTGAAAATTGGTGGAAGTGTGAGGAATAATCCATGTGCTTTTAAATTGGTTGAAGATAATTCTAATTAAAAATTTGAATTATTTAATTGCATGTGACATTGATGAGGTGGCACAAAAAGTTGTAGACATGTGCTCGAATTCCTAATTGAGATTAGTGAAGACTAATTAAATAAAATAAGCTAATGGATTTTTTTTATTTAATTAATTTAGAAGAATATGATTTTAGATTTGGAGAATTAGAGAAGGGTGAACAATGTAATAAACTGAGAATTTATTCATACATAGTTGAAATATTAATTAAATAACTAGTATTTAATTAATTAAATGCCATGATTGATTTTAGGTGTATATAGTCACAAACAGATAGGATTGCATTGAGTAAGCCCTTCTCAACTGAGGATAAATTACATATGCTTATGAGAGCCATGAAATCCTTGTCTAATAAGGTTTCATGAATTGGAAAGGGATTTCCAATTCAAGATGCATCCAAACAATTTAATTAAGGACACTAATTACAAAATAGGCCATACAACACTGTTTGGTACAAAATACCACAACATGATGAATGGGTTACTCAAAAGCATGTAAATTTTAAATAGCAGGAAAAATTTACACCAAATCCATTAAGAAAATAGAATTTCAATTATCAAGATCATAATTTGTGGTGTGACTCATGTTTCCTCCCTCATGATGCTTTAAATTGTGTTGTTGCACTCTCTTTGAGAAGAGATGACGAGTTCTCGAATGAAGAGGATGCTATTGAGATAATATAGAATAATTTGATGAATTGGTTTATGATCAAGATAAGGATACAATGTGTCATAGTATCCCTAGTTTGAATTACCAATATTTCAATGTGAAGTTAAACCTAGTCCACAACTATATCAATTGTCATCTCATGAATTCAAGCATATGAAATATCTTATGCAATAGAGATATAAGAGAAATATACCTTAAAATGAAGACATTAAACCCATCGTTGATACAACAATCATGCATTCCCAAAATGATTATCAACTAATAGGTAGAATATCCTAGTGTATGTGCCAAGCTAGCAAATTGAATATAGTAGCCTAGAGGATGGACATTGGTAGCCACAAATTAAATGCTAATGACGATAAAGTGTCCCAACTAGGAAGACTATTGATAAGAGGAAGGTGCCAAAGAAATAAAATAAAAAGAGGTACATTCCTAAGTTTTAAGGAAATTGTACAAACAAATGGTATTTCCATCCATAGGGAAGATACCATCAATACAAATGAGCCTAAAAATGACACAGGGACATAAAAAAATCCACACACTTGTAGATGTTTATGCTAGGAAGGAGATACAAAATAGTGTAGTCATTTTTCCATCAAATCAAGTTAACTTGTCCATACAAAATGTAAATATGACGACCACAACTCTAGGTGTGCCTCTACCAAAGTATACATTAATTGATATGTGATTGATTTTGAGCCAAGTGAGTATTTATTTAAATTTATCTAAGGCTCTTAGAATCCTAGAATATAGAGTAAGGGTTATGTATTTTATTTTTGAGGTTGTACCTAAATAACCAACTAGTGCTCCAAATGATGACGAAAATATAGATAAGGAGGATATTGTGGAAGTATACCTTGATGCTTTAGTTGTGAGCACAACTATGAATCCCTTCTATACCATATTGATCATCAATTGGTGGCTACTCTATAATTGCATGTTTAAGTTATGAGTGTCTAGTAATGTCATGCCATTGTAGGTGAAAGAAAGGGGGACCACCGCATGCAAGAACCTAGGTCATGGAGGGTCGAGACACGAGAGGCTACCCTAACTTACCTCAACTAAGTCTATGTTTAGGGTGTGAGGATGAGAATGATGAGGACTCCTAGGATCCTATGATCACTTTGCAATCTGAGTTTCAATGTGGGGCTAGGCGAGTTGATCTTTAGTTCTAACTTTGTGCCTCAGGGAGCTCTCTACCCGAGGATGTTAGCTCGGACTTTAGACGACAACACAACACGTTAGCATCCCAGAAATGTGCTTTGGTTCGTACTATCAAAATATGGCTAAGACAAGGTTAAACACCTTAAGATGAATTATTAGCCTAGCTTAGCTACTTTTAAGATGAAAAAACAACACTATGAAATGTAAAATTTTTAAGTGAAGGCGATAGAGTAGATATACCAAAGTGAAAGTGATGAGCCAGCTAGCTCCTTGAAATGCATCCACCTACACACAACAAGAGAGAGAATGTTGGGAGGTAGCTGTATAGGGGCCTGCCTCAATCAGACTTCTATTTAAGTGTTCCCACCTCGATAGACAACCAATGGAAAGGAGATAAAGAAATGCTAAATACAAGCACTACAAAAAAAGTACTATGCTACTCAACCAAATGATAAAGGAGAGGAGAGGGAAGCTTACCACCTCCACGAAGAGCACTCAAGGCTACTTGGAGGAGAAATGAGAGGAAATCAAGTCTTTGCTGATATGGTGTGGTCCCAAACTTGCTCTACCGACATGATGGAGTGTGATTTGGCTATTATGGAATGCTTGGAATGCTAGAATGTGAGTGCAAGAATGAGCTTCAAGTGATGTAGAGTTCTTCCAATCTTCATACAACCTCTATCTAACCTTTTTTCCAACATCTAAAGCAAGTTCAAAGGCTTGAATATGAAGGAATGGGGAAAGAAATGACCATATTCGGGTTAGGTGTTCGAAGGAGGTGTTACAATTTCACTACCAATGGGAAGAGTAATGCCTTTGCTAGCTCAACTACAAGAATCTGCCAGAGAATTAAGCACGCTGTGTAGGCGTCTACACACCGTGTGGGCATCCTTAATAGAAACGACTTTACCAACACAAAAAATAGGTGCCAAGTGGACCACCATCAATGGGATTAAGTGTATTAAGCCTCCAATTTAGGTTTTCTAAAGTGTAATAAGGAAAAAAGGGGAATTGCAACTAGGGAAAAAATTCACTCTTATACATTTTTCCCTCACTTTAGTGAGCACAAGTACTGATGAGTGCTCAATAAAGTAGATCAAGAAGAGAGTAGGGTTAGAAAAGTATGCCTGAACTGTTGAAGATGCAGACCACAATTTGGCGAACCCAAAGATGTAGGGAAAATGAAGGACTTCATGGCTGCTTGGAACTATGAAGTTGGAATAACAAAGTGCCTTGTAGGCCCGCAAACCTGCAAGGAGGAAACCTCCAAAATCTCTCGCATGGAGGGAGCTCAAAGGAAGTAGACTTTGTAGATTTAGGAAGAGGTAACATGTCTACCTATAGATAGAACATGTTAGAAGCGGTGACATGCCTACCCATAGATAGAGTGTTTCTAAACGTCGATGCGTCTACCCACAGATAGAATGCATCTAAAAGCAACGACATGCCTACCTACAAATATGGCATGTCTAAAGTGTCGATGTGTCTACCTACAGATAGAACACATCTAAAAGTGGCGACATGTCTATCTGTAGATAGAACATGTCTAAAGCGTCGATGTGTCTACTCATAGATAGAACACATCTAAAAGCGGTGACACGCCTACTCATAGATAGAACATGTCTAAAGTGACCGGTCACATAGACTCGAAAGAATTTTGAAGGGGTCCCTTAGGAACCCTTAGAAAGGAGAGGGGTCCACTTAAGGGATGCACAATTCAAAATAGCAAGGTCTAGTTAGGTTGCCCCCAAACTAGACGCGAAAAGGATGAATGGAACGAGTCTAGTCAGGCTGCCCCCAGACTAGATGTGCAAGAACCCATTCATTAGAAAGGATTTTGAAGGAAGGGTCCTTGAGGAACCCACCATGAAAGTAGAGGGGGTCCACTCAAGGGACATGCAGTTCAAAAGTCACTATCTTAGAGTGATTCGTCATCAAGGGATCCTTTCAAAAAATGTTCACTTCATCAAGGAATTCGAAAGGAAGGCCATGCCCCCATGTGAGGGGAAGTCAAAATAGTTCCCACTTTGGAGGAAGGTTTTTAAGTCCTTTCTTTACAAATCCGTGATGAAGGAAACACATTATGTTAGGGTTCCATGTTGAGAATGCACTTCCAAGGAAAGGGTGTTGTGTGGACTTTCAAGAAAAGATTTGTTTGGTGGAAAATTTGTTTTCTAAAAGTCAAAGTGTTAAAGAACGTTGTCACACATAGGAGGGACAACTCAAAAGAAGAGAGAAAGATAAAGAGAGAAAAAAATCACAAACAAAGGGCATAGGGGGATCTACTTTAGTGGGGTCAAATCTGTCCAAGCTCATATATAAAGAAAAATATCATTAATCCCCTATTGGATCAAGAAGAAATGCATAGAAAACAAAGTAAAAATAAAAAATTGGGTCAACATGGAAGGGAAGCCTAAATGTCCCTAACGCTTTGCATCATTCCCAATTTACCAAAAGTCAAGCACAAACATGGAAGAATGAAGGTACAAATAGAAGAAGGTTTATGACACAAAAACCACCTTGTATCCAAGCACCAACAAGGGTAACAAGGGTCATCCAAACACATAGCATGAATATGGGGGAACACATCATATGACACACACACATGCACACAAGATCAAGAAAAGGAAAAAGGGTCTCCTCTTAACACTGCTCAGCCAAGAGGTTGTTCGCTTCCCAATCCAAATCCTCTTAAGGGAAAGGAGGATGAGTCTGTGAAGGAAAAATGTTAAGAGGAGGGGCATTTGAGCCTCCTATAACAAGCACTAAGGAAGAGGTCCTCTTAAGGTCCTCTCCACTAAGCTCTAATGGAGTTAGGGTCAATGATTTTTTGAAGATCGCTAATAGGGTCAGGACTTCATCCACAGAGTTGAACATGCACCCCATGGGAGTGCTATGTCTTACTTTAGTGGATGGGATAGGCTATGCCTAAGATCAACTACTAGGCTCACCGAATGATTCAGGAGTGGTGACAAACTTAGGAGAGGCTGGGATTGGTTCTGTCACAAGGATAGAATAGGTCATCATAGAGCCACCTTGTGAAGGTGGGCTCTTCCTATGTCCTTTATCACAAGAAGGACTAGCCCTACCTTCTTCTTCATAGGAGGAGATGAACTCCCCATAGATGAAGCTAGAGGTGTAGAGGAGGAAGAGGACAAAACCATAGTGGATATGACCGAAGTGTTAACCACATCGATAGGTTTTGGGAAGGGTTGAACATCCAGAATGGACATCAGCAAAGGTGGCTTTGCTGAAGGAGTGATAAACACTTGTACCCGACCAGGGTTAGGTGATTTTGTGCTCACAATAGGAGTTTGGAATAGATTAGGCATAAGGGATACAATAGGAGGAGAGGAAGATGATGCTATAGAGGGCCCTGAAGTGGGGGCAGTTGTTTCTTCTTTCTTCTATTGCGAAGCGACTTGCTTAGCTAGGAGAGCCTTTCACTGGCGCTTGCGCTCTCATGCAAGGAAGTTCCTACGAATCTTAGAGTTAGAATCCATAGCTTGTGAAGGGACATGAGTTTCCTGCTTGACCATAGGGATGTCCACTATGACCATTTCAGGTGGAGGAATAGGTTCCTGTGCAGGAGTAGGGTGCAAGCTAAGGAGTGATAGGTGCAGTTGACTCGAGAGGCTTGACAATGAGCCTCTTTCTACTTACTGCCTTAGGAGTAGGAGTAGTAGGAGGCCATAGTGGTTGATACAAGGAGGAATCTCTTCAAAGAATCTTATTCCTTTCATACTAAATGGTCTAGGATCCATTGGCAGAATAGGAAGCTTGAACGCGGGATGCTTGGGATTTTTCCAAGTGGGCACCAAAGGGTTCTCCTGCAAATAAGGAGTAGAACTCGAGGGTACCAAAATTGAGTGAGAAGAAGCATCAGGCTGGGAAATAAAAGAGGAAGAAGGAGGATCATGAGACTGCTTCTCTTCTTTTCTCTTTTGAGCCTTAACAACACCACTATCAACCTTCAAGTAGGCCTTATGTGAAATAGCATAAGGTGATGGAGGGTACCTCACTTTCAGCCTTAGATGTTCTTTCTTATAATTTAGATATGTCTTGTGTAAAAGGTCCATCCTAGATGGAAGGGGACCCATAGGCATAGGCCATAGGTGATTTAGGGAGTAGTTTCCATGTGCGACCAGTAGTCGATAGCTAGTATCATAGATCACATGTATGAAACCTCCATGGATAAACTTTAGACACTTATGCACAACAAAGGGTATCACGTTCATCACTACTAACCAGGGGATACCCAACTTTACACAAAAGAGTTCAAACCCAGGAATGATATCAAACAAGAGATTCACAGTCTTAGGTATGACCAAGACTGATGGGGTAATGCTACCTAAAGGGGGTATGGAAAGGCCATTGTGTGTGTGAATGAAACTTTCAGGAGCATCATCTCCATCCTTACGTAAAAATTTTATAAGCATAATCTCCTCTGTTATTATGTTCACCTGTGACATTGGATTAATGAGAACACTGACTACAATGCTTCCATTGATCCACATAGGAATATAGAGGGGAGATGATTCCTTATTAAATCCCATCGGCAGGTCCTGTGAAGTAAAGGTTATACCAACACTTTTCTCTATAGGCTGCTTGGATGGTATGGTTTGAAGCAAGAATGAAGCCATGCCACACACTAGATAGTGCTTTCATAGAGTCCCTAAATGTTGATGGATAAGATGGTGATCCAATTAAGGTTTCATTATGCAATACTTTTGGAACCTTCCAAATACACCACCTAGGAGTTGCAAGTTGGGTTGCAAGGTGACAACCTTACAACAATCACACCTACAACACTCCTAGAGTACGAGGAAAGGGACTGTGAGTATCGCAATAATGGAACCAAAATGGTTCACGTTGGATTCACCAAAAATGTAAGAGAGGGGGACCACCACGTGTAAGACCCTAGGCCACAGAGGGTTGAGATGTGAGAGGCTACCCTAACTTACCTGAGCTAAGTGTATGTTTAGGGTTTGAGGATGATAATGATGAGGAATCCTAGGATCCTACGATCACTCTGTAATTTGAGTTTCAATGTGGGGCTAGGAAAGCCAGTCTTTAGGTCTAAGTCTGCACCTTAGGGAGTGCTCTGCCTAGGGACGTCAATGCAGACTTTGGACGATAGCGCGGTGCGCTGGCATCCTAGAAACTTGTTGTGGTCCGTATGGTGAGAAAATGACTAAGACAAGGTTAAACACCCTAGGATGACTTATTAGGCTAGCTTAGCTACTTTTAAGAGGACAAAACAACACTATGAAATGCGAAAAGTATAAGTGAAGGTGATAGAGTAGATATACCAAAGCCAAAGTGATGAAGACAATCTTGTAGAAGACCCTGTTTGCTAGTTAGCTCCTCAAAATACGTCCACCTACACACAAAAAGAGAGAGAATGTTAGGGGGTGGCTGTATAGGGGCCTTCCTCAATTAGACCCTTGTTTAGGTGTTCCCACCTCCACAAAAAGCTAATGGAAAGGAGATAAAGAAATGATAAATACAAGCACTACAAAAATAGTACTATGCTACTCATCCAAATGATAGAGGAGAGGAGAGGCAAGCTTACCACCTCCACAAAGAGCACTCAAGGGTACTTGGAGGAGAAATGAGAGGAACTCAAGCCTCTGCTACAATGGCATGGTCTCAAACTTGCTCTACTGACTTGATGGAGTGTGATATGGCCGTTATGGAATACTTGGAATGCTAGAATGTGAGTGCAAGAATGAGCTTCAAGTGATGTAGAGTTCTTCCAATCTTCATCCAACCTCTATCCAACCTTTTTTCCAACCTCTAAAGCAAGTTCAAAGGCTTGAATATGAAGGAATGGGGAAAGAAATGACCATATTTGGGTTGGGTGGTTGAAGGAGGTGTTACAACTTCGCTACCAATGGAAAGAGTAACACCTGTTGGCTCAATTGCAATAATTTGCAAGGGATGTAAGCGTGCTACGTGGACATCTGTGCACCGTGTGGGTATCCCCAATAGAAATGCCTCCACCAACACACAAAACATGCACCAAGTGGACCACCATCAACGTGCTTAAGTGAATTAAGCCTTTGACTTAGGTTTTCTAAAGTGTAATAAGGAAAAAAGGGGAATTGTACCTAGGGCACAAATTCGCTCTTATACAGTAGGTAATGAATGGCCTTGGTTTACAAGTGTCAAAGTCCTATGGACTTTTATTTTGATGGATTCTAGAGAATTGAATGTCAGTAGATTGGTGATTAATGTAGAAGTCCAATTAGTTGCTTACCCAAACAAAGTTTTTATGATGGACACTATAGTGGTAGATTTTCCTCTTAAGTGGGGAATAATATTGTCACGAAAATGGTGGAAGCATACATATGGATCTATCACATGTCACCATTCCTTTGCATGGTGAGAATGTGAAGTTGGATAGAGAGAAATGGTTCTTAGATAACATTGAGGACATGTATAAGTATCCTAATCATGTAAACCTATTTGATACTAGTATTTGATCATATGATAGTTTTTTGTGATGTAATAAAAGTTAAGAAGGTTTTCCCTACTCTAATAAATTATAATAAGGAGGTGAGTGATGGTCTTTGGATCAATGTTCTTTGATGGTGATTTATCTAGAGAATATAACGATGCTAGTATTGTTATGGTATCTCCAAATAATGAAAAGTGTAATTTTTCCTTTAGGTTTTCTTTCCAATGTACTAATAATATTGCTAAGTATGAGGCCCTTGGGGTTGAATATAGCTCATAAGCATGGTATTTTGCTTGAAAATCCATGAAGATACAAAGTTAGTAGTGCAATAGGTAAAAGGAATATTTGAAACTAAGGAAAAGAAGCTAAGGTCATATAGGATTCTTTTTGAGAAAACATGAAACTATTTGAGTCCATAGGGATTGAATGGACTGATATGAGTGAGAATGTAGAGGCTAATGCTCTTGTAGCTATTGCAGCGAGATATTATTTGGATTCAAACCTTCTTGTAGCTGTTGCAGCAAGATATTATCTAGAGTTGAAGGGGGTAAACTCCTGGGGCACATTGTGTCAAAGGATGGGGTGAGAATACACCTTGAAAGAGTCAAGGTGATTATCCTTATCCATCAATCCAAATCTGTCAAGGGAATAGTCTTTTTTTAGGCAGAGAGATTTGTTCCTAACTATGTTGAGAAAACAAAGGCTATGTAAAAGATTCATAAGAAAGGATAATCAATTGAGTGGAGTGCTGATCCAATTGAAATTTTCTTGGATATCAAATAGGCTATATCAAAGGCCTCTATTTTGGTAGGCCATAATTACTCCAAGCCTCTCCAATTTTTTTCTTTTGCATTATTTTACACCATAGCTGGTTTGTTACTAAAAAATAATGAAAAGGGATATGAGAAACCATTATTTGTATTTAGTAAGTCATTAAAATTTTATAAGTTGAAATAATCTATGATGGAGAAACACACTTATGATTTGGTTAAAGTTGTGAATAATTTTAGGTCATATATTTTGGATGCTAAAATTGTAGCATATGTGCCACACTCAATTGTGAAGGATATATTCATGCAACTGGATGCTTCAAGTAGAATATGTCACTATATAAATAAGATTCGAGAATATGATATAGATATTGAAATCATAAAACTTGTTAGAGGCCAAGGCTTGGAGAAGTTGATGGCTAATTTCAACTTGGAATCACTAGAGATAAATAGAGTGAATGCAGATGATATTGCTATTTCTTACATGTTGAGTGATATTCCTTGGTACAATGACATGATTTTCTATATGGTGTGCATGAGTTTTCCAACTTCTATGGATGAGAGTCAAAGGATAACTCTTAAGCTACAATGAAAAAGGTATGTATTGGTCTAGGGTGAATTGATATGGAGAAATTATGGAGTTTTGATTTAGTGTCTAGGTAGAAAGAGTGGTGAAGTGATGAAGGGATGTCACCATGGTGTATGTGGTAGAAATTTCAAGGTGAAGATCAAAACACAAAACTATTAGGGTATTTTTCTAGTGGCTAACATTATTTAAAGGTGTTGCATAGATGATAAATTTTTTTTTATTCTTACTAGATATTTTTAGGTAAGCTAAATCTTGTTGGTGCACTTGTACCTTGCTTCCTTCCATAGTTGAAGCACCATTTCAATAGATGGGGATTGATTTCATTGGATAAATATATGTGGATCCTTGTAGCCATATATCTTCAATAATTGGGTTGAGGAAATTCTAACTGGTAAAGAAACATCCACGGCAGTAATATACTTCTTGATCAATAATGTTATAACTAGATTTGGGGTTCTTGCTAGGATTCTATCTGATAAGGATATATTTTTGAATCTTAGGACATGCATAATATGTGCTACAAGTTTGGTATAAACTTAGCATATTCATCCATTTACCATCCATAGATTAATGGACATTCTAATTCAAGTAATAAGTGCTTGATGAAGATCATAAAGAGGAATTTGGACCTAAATAAGATGAGGTGGGATTACAAGCTCAAGTATGCTCTTTAGGCTGATAGAGTTACTTTCAAGAAGACTATTGGAAGAAGTCCATTTGAATTTGTATATGGAGAAGAGGCTAGGATGCTTAACGGATTAGAGCTTCTAGTATATCGATTATTTTATGATATGGATGATGATCAATTTGATGCAATATTCCCGAGGATCATGAAATTGATTGAATTAGATGAGAAATAAAGAGTAGTACAAGATAGAAATGTGCAACAAAAGCAAATCATGAAGCATGTAAATGATAAAAAATACATCACCAAGAGAGTTTTAGGTTGGCACACGATACCAATATGCAACAAAAGAATATTATGAAGCATATATATGAAAATTCATCACCAAGATAGTTTTATGGTAGTGATGTGGTCCTTTTTTAAAAATACAAGTCAGAGGATAAGGGAAAACATGGGAAATTTGGACCCTTGTAGCTCGGTCCTTATGAAATATCTAAGAGGTAAGAAATTCATGTTTACCATCTCATATATTTAGGTGAATAATTGTTGGAGCTACCAATGCATGCTCAAAATTTGAAGCATTACTTTTATTAATTAGAAAAGTTGCAAATTTTGATTAGTGAGTGCAATGTTACATCTTTAAATTTTGATCAATGTTTTTTGAGTAGTCTTGACCCATGTGGCCAAGATGGAGTTTTATTTTTACTATGTGAAATTATAAGGTCTACCATTGGAGTTATCTAGATTCTCACCATTCCTTCAAGAGACACATGTCCCCAACAAAAGCCAATGTTGGGATTTTACTGAAAAAATACAAAAACATTGTTTTAAGAGTTTTGGGGTTGTTTATGCCTATATACCTTTCCTATCTTTCTCAACCCCCTGATCTAATCCTCCCAAAAATTAGTTAAGTGTCCAAGTTTTTAGCCTTTTATATTGTTGAGATTTCCCTTATATTTGGACCTCATTGAAGCATCCCCAATGCTTGAAGCTCAAAGGTTAATTTTTTCTGAAGTGTGTTTTATCAGATGTTCAAAGTTCCACACTCCCCAATACCATTCATTTAGCATTCCCAAGTCCTAAAGTCTAAAAATATATTAAAATCCTCAATCCTTTGTATTTTTTATACTTTTGGAATTTCTCATATATTTAGCACTTGATCCGTGTCTCCATATCACTCCCAAAATTTTTAATGCTCTGATCCTTGGCATGTGACATAAGTTTCTCTTGCCCCCTAACATTTAGATACTCTATTAATATCTCTAGGTATCTTATCAAAGGTTATAATTTTGACTTTCCCCCACTTTAGAACCTCCTTCCATCAGCTATTGATAGTTTGAAACTTCACTAAATTATTTTGAAATTCACCCATTATTTATCTATCTTTCAAAGTTTTAGATCCCTCCATCCCCAATGAAATTGTCATCATATACTTGCATTCAGTGAAATTATGATACAATGAAATTTCCCTTAGTCCACTTCAAAATTACTCTATTTCTTTTGAAATTTCATAATTTCCCATTCATTCATCCTTTCCCTTCCAATACTGATACATTGAGGGTCTAACTTTCCTCTATTGGAATTTCCATCCTTCCAAACTATTTGATGTATCTCTTTCCCCACATCCCATGGTAGGTTCTTTAACGATGGATTGATAATTTGAGTGGTCTCAAAAATGATGATTTTTTATGTTCCTTGGAAGGTACTTGGTTTCTCTCGACCCTTGATGTAGTTTTTGATCACCAAATTATGAATATTTTATTTTTGAGACTTTGGTTTTTACATCCCTCATCCCTAGTGGATAGGTATGGTTGGGACCAATTGGTTGGTCCCATAGTTTTCGTTGCACCAAAAGGTCAACTTGTTAATGCATGATACAACCACCAGAGCTAATGAATCCATGGGAGGCAGTTAGTCCATGTCACAAATCCCAAGGGGAGTGTTGACCATTTTCCAACAATCTCCCCCTCAATGCAAGCCAAGGGGATTCAAACTCGACACCTTTGTCTTTGATATCGATTGTTTGCACCATGGTTGTTGTTGCACCAAAATGATAACCTGTTAATTCCTGATAGAACCGCCCGAGTTAATGGATCCACAAGAGGAAGTTAGTCCATGTCATAGATCTTGAGGGGAGCGCTTACCATTTTCCAACACAATTATCCAATGGTGGAGGTATTTTATTGTTTCCTTATAATATCAAGGATGAATTTGCTTGTTTCCTTCATTCTCATGGTATGCATGTACATGATTGCTTGATTATTTGATATACATGCATATTGAGCCCATGGGAGGTGTATAGTTATTATTTTTTGGAGATAACATGATCACAATACCTATGCTTCATTATATCGATTGACACTCCAAGAACCTATACAAGTGTATAAAAAAACACCCTTATTTCATCTGGGGTATAAATTTTTAAATGCTACTACCTCTCAGCTTTGCAATGTGTCATAATGTTGATATGAAGAGAGAAGGCTTATGGAGGGATTGTAACATTTATAAAAGATTATATTTTGACCTTCATGTTTATAGGAGATCAAAAGTGTAACGCCCCACACTGCGAACCCCAAAAGATAATGAGAACTAACCAAAATTACAACACAATTTTTTTTAAAGCAAAGCATAACATAAGATGTACATTAACATACAATACATGTAATGCAATTATACTAGTGCAATAACAACTATGTCCTATGGGGTACACGTGACAACATTACAAAACATGAACCCACTTCACAATGATACTTAATGAATTTGAAGATTCCATTCTGAACCCATAAAATAGAATAAGTAAATAAATGTGCATACATCCATAATGAACACATAACATAATCAAATGCACATATATATATATATTTATACATTACAATGATCATTTAGAGTAAATAAGTACATCACAATTATGAGATGAAATTACATCACATTCAAGGAATACATTAATTCAATGGTACTTCCAAACATGAATGGGGAAAGTACAATAACATGGTCTAATACAACTAAGAAGAATGAGTTCCAACACCAAGCCTGTATCCAACACTAGTACATCCCTAGAGTTTCTACATGAGGAACAAATTTGCACATTTGGAACTTCAAACGGGGACCCAATGGGGTGCTTAACATGTTCCACCCGACCTCATGGACTGGAAAGCCCACCTCCCATGCTAGGAGTTGACAGGAAATTTCCTCAACCAAAAGTCAAGTGAGCCAATGGTAAACAAGATTCCACAAGAAGGATAACAACAACAAAATATAACAACCCATAACATCACCAACAAATAACCACAAAAAACTAATGAATATCCAAACAAAACCATTTTCCAATATTATAGATCAACACTAATTAACCATAAGGCGTTCCCACAAAAATAGGATCCAAAGTCTTCAAATGAGATCACAATATCAACCAACAATAAATATCAAAGATACCTTCATTAGAATCAATAAAGTTTCCAAGAGGCATATATGCAACTCTAAATGACTGAAAGGAGGCTTCAACAATAAAATCAAGAAACAATTGCCTCAACAAACATAAGATACAAACCCTCTCCTAAGGTACAAGAACACGAAGGGGAACCAACAAGAAAGCAAGGTTGCTAAAAGATGGAGTTTCATCGCATAGGTGCTATGGGTTACCCTAGCATAACTTTCCTAGGCTACCGGATCACCCTGACCACCTCTACTGACCACCGAGACCCCATGTTGCTATGCGGGATCAACATACCTTGCAAAAATTACTGTATAGAGGCAAGGCAGTTGATCTTGCCATTCTAGGCCTTCCCACTCATCCCAGCCTAAATGAGCACTTGGGCCCATGAGTGAGACTACATTATCTAAATTAATGTGAGATACTACCCAACCTCTAATTAATTAATTAAGTTATCACTTGATTAAACTCCCAATGAGTTACCCTAAACTAGCCACTTTGGGCATCAGACCCTCATTGAGAGCCACTCCCCATTACCAGGAGCAAAATCTCAAAATCACAAATGGGAAATCCAACTTGTACAAGAAACCAAAACAAAACAAAATATTAATTACCATCTGAGGCATACACCATCTCATGCTAGAACTTCATAGAAAAGGAAACCACTTTTCAAGTGCAAGGATTAACACACCAAAATCAAAATGAGCATAAGAGCAACCATTCTCAAATTTGAACTGGAAACCAATCATGAAACAACACATCCTTTCCCCTGCTCTGGAAGCCCAAGAAGAAAGACTACCCAAAACCCACAACAAGGGTAAACGAAGCAACTTGGTTGCAACACAAGACTTCAAGATATAAAATCTTCTTAGAACAAAATAAACATGAGAGGAAAGACCATCAATTTGGAACCATCAAATCATACTTAAATCCAACTAACATTTTCAAAGAACACCCACATAATCAACAACTTACTCAACCAATTAAAACAAGTACCCCAGTAACCAACATAACCATGAAATTAAGATATAATAACAAATCTCCGGATACATAATTATAAACTGAAGAAAAAACCACCATTAACAAGATTATCCAATTAACTTCTTAAATAAAGTTCTTCAATAAACCCTTTATTTACAATCAAAGATAATCCAAATTTTCTTTCCTATAATTTCCAATGCACCTACTATATTGTTACTTTTGTATATCTAAATCTAAAACCTTTATTTTCTAATTCAATTACTCTTTTTATTTACTAAATTCACTTATGTAATCTATCTATAACAACTTGGCTACTTTTTAGTTAACTAATTCTACATATTCTATAATCTTACTCCATTACTTGCCTAATTCATAAGTTGAGACACATAAATTCAATTATTATGTGTACTAATTATCCTAAAACATTTTATTATATTTATTTTCAAAAAGAACATAGTCGAATGGCATAATTTTATATAAGAGCCATTTATAAACTACGTTAAAAATTTCCATTTCTTTTCCTCCAAATTTAATTTCCATTATAATTAGCATTTAATTATACTTCCACTTATATTTAACATAGTGAATTGATTTCTTACATAGAATTATACCTATAACAACCAAATTAAATATTTAAGGAAAATATAAATGTATAAATATACGTTCCCATATGTGCATTGACAGAGAAAACCTATCTCACATATCATATAAATTATTCAACCTAACAATTATAATTACGACAACACTGACACATATATAAAAACCAGACATATATCTAATATATATACTTATATGCATTGAATACAACTACATGGTCTGAAGAACCGATAGAGATCTTATCAATTCAAACTTCTAAATAACAACTACCTACTTGTATATAAGAAGATCGAACCCTACAACATTCTCTTAAATCAAATTCCAGATATAAATGAAGCTATTGCAGAAGATCAAGTTTACTCTACTTTTGGTTAGGGAAGCCATCGAATGAGACAACCGGAGGAGAACCAGGCATCTCCAAAATGACCCTATGATATTATAAAAGAAGATGACTAAAAGAGAGCATCGGCAGCACACTAAAAAGAACTTGCAAGACAAAAGATAGACTCCGCATCTCACATGTCATATAAAGAGAAATAGCATCCGCATAGTGCAAGTATTGGATCAAGGGGGAATATGCCCAAAATTATAGCACTCCAATTTCTAAGCTTGCATAAACGCACTCTCGAAAACAAGTACTAGTGACAAGAATCTGGAAGACTCACATTTAAATTCACTTACTAATGAGGCTGCGAAATCTAACAACAATAACACCCAATGAAAGGAGAGATGCAGAACAACAGGTGTAATGATTGCTGACAACACCAAGTAATTACATATTTCCTTGTTCTTTAATACTGAAACAAAATAATCCGTAAACACCAATTTGCATCTACGAGCAGTAGTCTCCTTAACAGAGTGGTTTGATTCATTGTACATAATCCAAATTCCAAACAATTTGTGATCAGGGGAAGCAAAAAGTAACAAAAGCTTGGAAGATGTTCACTTGAATCAGACCCTAAAAGAGATAATTGAAGAATGTGAAAAACTTGCTAGAAATAATGCCACTTTGAAGCTTGAGATGGAATTTGTGGCAATGAAGCTAACTAAGGAGATTGAAGAAAGAAAGAAGAATGAGGAGAATCTAGCCCAATCTTTAAAAGAAAAATCTGAAGAATGCAACAGAGTAAAGAATACAACAATCCAAAAACAATGAACACGAACTTGAAAGATAGATAGTTATTCTTAGAGATGAACTCACTACTGCAAATGAGTACAAGGAGAAGTTTAGGATCACTTCTCCTAAGCTTGATGAGATGACTAAAGGATAGAAGAATACAAATAATAAACTAGGTCTTGGATATGAGAAGGAAGAAAGCTCCAGATCTGAACATAAGGATTCTAGAAAAAGAAATTAGATGAAAAAAGGCATAAGGTATCCGATAAGACAACCCAATGCTCATAAGTTTAATGGTTACTGATTTTCTTATAATAAATTTGGTCATATGGTATCTCAGTGTAGAAGTAAAATAAATTCAAGCAGTCCATCATTTATTGGTTATTTTTTTAGTTATAACAAGTTTGGTCACAATTTTATTGAATGCATAAGTATGTATGCCAGTTTAAGAAATGTTAAATGCTATACTTGTGGAAGATTTGGGCATGTTGCTAATCAATGTAGATTAGGAGGAAATCAATGGAATAAATAGTCTAGAAAAAGAAATCAGGTGTGTTACAATTGCAATAGATTTAGTCACATTGCAAGATTTTGCAGGAATAAAAAGATGAGTAGAAGAGGTCCAGTATATAGAGGAAGAATTTAGCAAAAAGATGACAAAGGAAAAGGAAAAGTGACTGTGGAAGAGATAAGAGATTAGATGAAGAAAACATGGGAAAGAAGAGTGAGTCTAATAAGTTTGTACTAGAAGCTGCCTCTGGTAACCCCTTCGGTAATTCCTTTGGAAATTGAGCTCAGGCCATTGGCCTAGGGGGGTTTTTTCAAGGAAAATCCTTTGGTCCCTTGTCAATAACTGGCACTGAAAAACAAAAAATTGTCAATAGCTATGATAAAAGTTTGAAAATGCATCAGTGATCACTTATGTAGGAACATGAGAAGTAGAAGGTTCGTAGACAAATTTTTCTTTTGCTGTATGAGAAAATAGAGTTACTAAAAATCCTAGGGAAAAGTATTTAATGCAACTAAAAAGGTTAGGTGTGTGAAGTCATAAAAGGGTATTTGGAGCCCTCATTTGTCACCTTGCATTGAAGAAGAACAAAAGGAGAGCCTCTGCAGTGAAATCTCAAAGGAGTAAAGAAAATTCGATGGTGAATTCTTTAGGAATTTTAGTTGCTTGTAGAATTTCAAAATTTTGTGCTTGGTAGATAACCTTGTTCTATATAGAAAGTAAAATGAAGCAAAAAAAGGAAAAGTGACCTTGGATGAATATAGTAGTAGGAAGATCCAGGATGTAAGAATTTTTTTTCCAGAATTGAAGTGGCTTGAAGGTGTGAAACATAAGAATTTGGACATCTGGAATGAGTTTCCTTATTTCATCAATGTAGAAGTGGTCAGGTTTATCTTGAACAGATTGGATGACGATATCATTACTTTGGATAAACACTATCAAATTTCAAAAGAAGTGATCATAAATCTAATAGGATTATGTAATATTGGAGATGTTCTAAAAAAGAAGTCAATTCAAAATCAAGTGGTCGAAACCCTAACTAGAGTAAAAGGAGATCAAAGAGCTCTGTTAATTTCAACAATCAAAGATCCAGTAATGAGGTACATTGCACATGGAATTTCATATAAATTTTTCTTCAAAAATAGGAAAGGATGAAACTCAATAAGCACAGTTTACATTTTGCACAAAATGATAATGGAAGATAAAGAATTTGATCTGTGTGGATTATTGAAGGATCAATTGATGGAAAATGTGCTTGATTGACAAAGGATTCAGATTATTATTTTAGGTTTGGTACTCTAGTTATGCAGTATGATGTATTTTCTAAATTGCTTGCCTTAGAATGATAATGTGGTATGGAAGGAATATGAACCTGTTTGTAAGAATTTTTTTAAATATTTCAATACTCTAGAAAATTGTGAGCAAGTTTATGAAAATTTATTTAGAGATTTTTTGGAAAAGTTTGGAATAGTTGGCATCTCTCTTCTGATAAGAGTAGTTGAAGTTGGGTCATCTTTTAGTAAGATGGTGAG
>VDFB02001063.1:0-80451 GCA_007258455.2 Sequoia sempervirens | reverse complement strand
GAAAGATACATTCTTGTGGAGCAAGTGATTGAAGGGGTACGTTTTGTCATCCAATTGTGCAATAAGCCTCTTGATAGATTGGAATCTTCCTTGCAAGGATATGTGTTGGTTGATATTTTTAGGAGGCATCTCCATGATGGCTTTGAACTTTGTAGGGTCTACCTAAATGACTTTAGTCGACACAATGTACCCCAAAAGTTTAGTTGATGTTACACTAAATACACATTTCTTGCAATTTAGTCTCACATTGAACTTCTCCAATCTGGTGAAAATTTTGTTTAGAATTTCTAGGTGTCCTCTGGTGTAGGATTTTTACAATAGATCATCTACATAGTCTTTCGAATAGGTGTGCATCATGTCATGAAAGATGGTGGTCATTGCTCTCTGATACATGGCTCCAACATTTTTCAACGCAAAAGGCATTACATTCAAACAGAAAGTGCCCCAAGGAAATTTGAAGGCTATTTTTTCTTGATCCTATCTTTATCTGATTATACCCTAAAAATCCACCATAAGTGAGAGCATTTCATATCCATTTGTTAGGTCCACAATGATGTCAATGTTCAGTAGGAGAAATTCATCTTTTGGGAAAGCTTTGTTGAGATCTATGAAATATGTGTAGATTTTGATGCTTTTGTCTGGTTTGGAAATAGGTATGATGTTAGAAATCCACTCGGCATAGTCAATTGGTCTGATGAATCCAACATCTAATAACTTCTTCAGTTCTACTTTTACCAAGATGGCAATGTGTGGATGCATTTCCTTAACATTTGCTTGACTAGTTTTACCCCTACTGGTAGTGATAAGTGATGCATGATGAGTTCTGGATCAATTCTTGGCACATTGGAATAAGACCAAGAAAAATTGATTTTCCTTTCTATGAAGAATTTGACGAAGTTTGGTCTCTCTTGATTTGTCAAGGATTTTGCTAGATGGTCATTCTTCACTATTTCTTCATTGTTGATATTGATAGACTGGCTGGGTTCAACCAATAATTTAGATCATTCCTGAAAGTGTTGAGGGAGTGTGTCAAATATTCCATCCTTCAGTGCCTTAGAGAGGTTTTCACTATTGGATACACTCTTTATTTTTACTTTTTCTAGATCTGATACTACCATTAAATGGTTTTCACCATCAATCTATTCCCTGTATTATTCATTTTGTAGCTAGAAAATTTGACACTCTCCTGGTTGGAGGCTTCGTTACGATGTTCAATTGTGGAATCTGTTTTAGGATTGGAAGAATAGAGGAAGTTGACAATCGCTTCGTCATTTGAAAAGATGGGGATGTCAGTCAACACAATTTGATCCTAATCTATTAGTTCAGGATGTATTAGGGGTAAAGAGTTGTTGGATTGGTTAAAGTCAAATGCAATAAGGGTCCCAATGGTAATGCCTTTAGATTTTCCAATAGAGAAATCAATGTATATAAGGTAACTCTCCTCTGAATTATTTTTTTCACTCCGAGTTTGATCATCTCCACTGAATCATCAATGTGTAGTGATACTATTTCAAGCAGTCTATATCCCAAAATTTGATCCTCCTCATGTATGGGTCTATACTTTTGGACTACATCAATTTCCTTATCATAACAAGACTTTTTAGATAATGAATCTCACTCATACTCATTTGAATCAGTTTCATGAGCATCACTAGCTTGTAGTTGTAGGATTCTTTCAACAACTTGTCTGGTTTCTTCTCTGGTTTCTTCTCTATACCCCAATCTTGTTTTATCTTTGGCTTGCATTGTGATAGGTTGTATCAGTTCTATAATTCCTTCTTTCCTTTTACAAATAGGACCTTTTCCTTTGTATCCCATCTTTTCCATGATTTTATTTTCTTTTCCATACTACTCTTTCTGTACACTTGGGGTGGATACTTGTGATGATTCTTCATCTCTGTATAACCTATTTAAAATCTCCTTGTCATCTAACTCATCCACTAATGTGCCTACTCTTACAAAGGTCCCACCAAATAGTGTGGTGGGTTGTGATGATTGCTATCTTGATGTTGATGGCTATCCATATGACTTTGGAGAAGATGAAAGTTGTGATAAACATAAGGATTTCTGAAATGAGTATTACCCCATGCCTTTTTATTTTAGTTGGATCTTGACAACTTGTTTTGATAAGGATTCGAGTTGACCTTCCTGATTTTGTGGAGTAGGATTTGATGTATTTTCTTTATTTGAGGGATTGGCATCACCAATATCCTTATCCTTTGATTTGTCCTTTTTCTCAACCCACTTTGACAAGGAATTTAGTTATTTCTCCTCATTTGATAAACCCTGAGTTGGAGCTTCCCTATTGTGTGGTACAAAAGTATCTTGGGTAGTCTTGAGGGTATTACAATATTGGGGGTCGTTTGAGTTAGCTGCAATAGTGATTCCCTACCCATTGAATGGGAACTTCAAACACTGATGATATGCGGATGGTACTACTTGCATGTCATGAATCTAAGGTCTTCCCAAGAGTATGTTCTAGGTTAACTCTTTGTCTAACACCTAGAATACTATATCTCTGACAACTAGTCCCACTTGAATAGGTATCACTATCAATCCTTGTGAAGATCTCTCCTTCTTAGTGCCAATACGAATCTTCGAAATCACCGAATGAGGTATGGTAGTACTCCCCCAATCACACTTGTAGAGAACACATGCTATATACTCCTCCCACATGAATACAAAGAGAACACACACTATATAATTTTTGATGCTTGTACTCGCTTTCAACATTTTAAAGGCTCAATGATGATAAAAAGCATGACCAAATCAGTTGTTATGAATGATTTTTTTTGCATATGAGATCTTCATGGTTATAGTAGATTTCATCCATGTTAGTTTGCATTTGTATTTATGGGGTTTCCAAAGCTGCAACAATGATGTTATCTCTTGCATTAACAGATTGAGTACACTTGACATTGCCAAAAACACATCATTCTAATTTAGTTGCATATCAGTTGCATCATCATTTGCATATACTAGAAAACATTACAACATGATTCATTCATCCAGACATAACATCATAATATTTGCATCAGAAAACACAAAAATACGTGCATCGCATGTCATTTACATAATCAAAATCATTTCATATAGTGGCATTAGTAATGTGGTTCACTAAGCTTAAATGAGTGATTCTCTTTAGATTTCTAAAAGAATTGGGAAATATGTCAGGTTTTGTGAAGCTTTATTTAACAAAGAATCAATTGATGACAACCTTCCCACAAATCTTGGAAGTTGGATAGATTCACTCATTTAAACTTAATACCCTTGATGTTTTGTAAAACATAATCATATCATTATTACAAAACATCACACATCATTTACATAATCATTATATCTCATTATCATCACAACCATACATAATCAATATGAACATCACATTTCATCACATATAATTATTGCATAATAAAATCCATCTCACATAGCATAAAACATCATTTGTATAAATCCATAAAACATATAGAATCATCTATCATTGCATTATCACAACATATCATCATTGCATAAATTCTCATAGAATTAAGTGCCATCACACAATCATTTCATATACACATTCATTCATTCATCACATCATATAAAATCCATCACATAACATCATAAAAATAGAAATTAAATGCATATCATAATCATCATCATAACATGGAAAGTAAATACATCATAGAAATCTATCATCATATCAACACATAGATCATAATCATCATTGCATATCATATAACCTCAAAAATCATAATTTCAAAGTGTATGCAGATATCCAAAAGTATGACAAGATACATCAATATCAAAAGTGGCACTGTATTGTAAAGTTTGAACAAAAGATGTACATCATAAATGTCACAATAGTGTATACATCATTTCCAAAGTACATCAAAATATGCTATCCTAACCAGAGCTATGTTGACCTCTCCCTAGATGGTGTTGGCATCACAGAACTAGTACCTCCACTTGATGGCCCTGCATTAGGATCACTCCTATCTCCAGGCAATGGCTATATAACACCCATGCTAATAGTCTAAGACTGAGACCTACCAAATCGAGACTGTGCAAACCTCTCTCACTGCTCAGGAGGAACCACCTCATGATATTTACCCCTATAAAACTAAGCCTCCTACGCAGTGTGCCAAATCTCTCTGAAATAATTAGATGTACCAGTAGTTGCTGCAACTTACTATAATCTCTCAATAATGGGCTATGCTTGCTCTGCTCATCATCTCATGACATCCCTCTTTGTAGTAAGTATGATAACTTGTGCTTGTACCTATTGTACCTACTGCCTATCTGCATCTCTCTCAGCCATCAGTGTTTAAACTTGTGCTTGAGCTTGCACTAATTGACCCTAAAGAGTCTGAACCTGTGCTTGTACCTACTATACCTACTACCTATCTGCATATCTCTCAGCTGTTGTGTGTGTGTGAAATGTGCAAAGTTAGTGCCAACATAGACCTTAATGAAATGAATTATATCAAAGATTCAAAGCAAAAAACCTACTCTAAATTGAAATTTAATGAATCTTTCAAGAACATCTCATTGTCCTCTATTCTTAATGATTCCTTTAACCCTTTGGCCCTCAGTTTTTTATGTGCACAAAGGTTATTAGAATGACACTTAAGAAAAAAAATTAGTATTCAACATGCAAGCCAACTAAGTTCTAACATGCAACTATATGATGGAAATGATAATGGATACTATAATGAATGAATGATGGTGTTTATGATGAATAGAAAAATGGCGGTGGATACTATGGTAGTGATCCATATGATGCTATATATAATTCTACATATGCTCAAATGAAAACTATGAAAAACTAAAATGATACTCCATATGCTCAAATGCTAACTATAAAAATGCTAATCTAAAATGAAACCATGATGCAAAGGATGACATAAAATGCAACTATGAAGCAAAGTGTTAGTCTAAGATTTAACTACGATTCAAAAAATGATATAAAATGTAACAATAAGAATCCATAATTCTCCCAAGCTCAAATGATTTTTTTGCATGATAACTCTATTCAAAAGTGGATTCCAAATACTATGCCAAAGGAGTGTATTTATAGCCTTTTCCAAGCATTTGGTGAGGTGGAAATGATTCATGGTCTAGATTCAAACAAGAAGAATGAATGGTCGAGATGAAGAGAATCAAGATGCTGTCCCCTTGACCATAGAAAACATGCCATTTGGATGGAAGAATCTCTTGACCAATGGAAAACATGCCATTTGGATGAAAGACTCAAGTGTGGGAAGAAAAGACCATGTGTTTGAAAATTGGTGGAAGTGTGAGGAATAATCCATGTGCTTTTAAAATTGTTTGAAGATAATTCTAATTAAAAATTTGAATTATTTAATTTCATGTGACATTGGTGAGGTGGTACAAAAAGTGGTAGACATGTGCTTGAATTCCTAATTGAGATTAGTGAAGATTAATTAAATAAAACAAGCTTATGGAATTTTTTTTATTTCATTAATTTAGAAGAATATGATTTTAGATTTGGAGAATTAGAGAAGGGCGAACAATGTAATAAATTGAGAATTTATTTATACATAGTTGAAATATTAATTAAATAACTAGTATTTAATTAATTAAATGCCATGACTGATTTTAGGTGTATATAGTCACAAACAAATAGGATTGCATTGAGTAAGCCCTTCTCAACTGAGGATAAATTACATATGCTTATGAGAGCCACGAAATCCTTTTCTAACAAGGTTTCATGAATTGGAAAGGAATTTCCAATTCAAGATGAATCCAAACAATTTAATTAAGGGCACTAATTACAAAATTTGCCATACAACACTGTTTGGTACAAAATACCACAACATGATGAATGGGTTACTCAAAAGCATGTAAATTTTAAATAGCAGGAAAAATTTACACCAAATCCATTAAGAAAATAGAATTTCAATTATCAAGATCATAATTTGTGGTGTGACTCATGTTTCCTCCCTCATGATGCTTTAAATTGTGTTGTTGCACTCTCTTTGAGAAGAGATGATGAGTTCTTGAATGAAGAGGATGCTCTTGAGATAATATAGAATAATTTGATGAATTGGTTTATGATCAAGGTAAGGATACAATGTGTCATAGAATCCCTAGTTTGAATTACCAATATTTCAATGTGAAGTTAAACCTAGTCCACAACTATATCAATTGTCATCTCATGAATTCAAGCATATGAAATCTCTTATGCAATAGAGATATAAGAGAAATATACCTTAAAAAGAAGACATTAAACCCATCGTTGATACAAAAATCATGCATTCCCAAAATGATTATAAACTAATAGGTAGAATATCCTAGAGTATGGGCCAAGCTAGCGAATTGAATATAGTAGCCTAGAAGATGGACATTGGTAGCCACAAAAATGATAATGATGATAAAGTGTCCCAAATAGGAAGACTATTGATAAGAGGAAGGTTCCAAAGAAATAAAATAAAAAGAGGTACATTCCTAAGTTTTAAGGAAATTGTACAAACAAATGGTATTTCCATCCATAGGGAAGATACCATCAATACAAATGAGCCTAAAAATGACACAGGGACATAAAAAAATCCACACACTTGTAGATGTTTATGCTAGGAAGGAGGTACAAAATAGTGTAGTCATTTTTCCATCAAATCAAGTCAACTTGTCCATACCAAATGTAAATATGATGACCACAATTCTACGTGTGCCTCTACCAAAGTATACATTAATTGATATGTGATTGATTTTGAGCCAAGTGAGTATTTATTTAACTTTATCTAAGGCTCTTAGAATCTTTGAATATAGAGTAAGGGCTATGTATTTTATTTTTGAGGTTGTACCTGAATAACCAACTAGTGCTCCAAATGATGATGAAAATATAGATAAGGAGGATATTGTGGAAGTATACCTTGATGCTTTAGTTGTGAGCACAACTAACTATGAATCCCTTCTATACCATGTTGATCATCAATTGGTGGCTACTCCACAATTGCATGTTTAAGTTATGAGTTTCTAGTAATGTCATGCCATTGTAGGTGAAAGAGAGGGGGACCACCGCATGCAAGACCCTAGGTCATGGAGGGTCGAGACACGAGAGGCTACCCTAACTTACCTCAACTAAGTCTATGTTTAGGGTGTGAGGATGAGAATGATGAGGACTCCTAGGATCCTATGATCACTCTACAATCTGAGTTTCAATGTGGGGCTAGGCAAGTTGATCTTTAGGTCTAACTTTGTGCCTCAGGGAGCTCTCTACTTGAGGATGTTAGCTCAGACTTCGGATGACAATGCGACGCGTTAGCATCCCAGAAACGTGCTTTGGTTCGTACTATCAAACAATGGCTAAGACGAGGTTAAACACCTTAAGATGAATTATTAGCCTAGCTTAGCTACTTTTAAGATGAAAAAACAACACTATGAAATGTGAAAATTTTAAGTGAAGGTGATAGAGTAGATATACCAAAGTGAAAGTGATGAAGACGATCTTGTAGAAGACCTTGTTCACTAGCTAGCTCCTTGAAATGCATCCACCTACACACAACGAGAGAGAGAATGTTGGAAGGTAGCTGTATAGGGGCCTGCCTCAGTCAAACTTCCATTTAAGTGTTCCCACCTCCATAGACAACCAATGGAAAGGAGATAAATAAATGCTAAATACAAGCACTACAAAAAAAGTACTATGCTACTCAACCAAATGATAAAGGAGAGGAGAGGGAAGCTTACCATCTCCACGAAGAGCACTCAAGGCTAATTGGAGGAGAAATGAGAGGAATTCAAGTCTCTGCTACAATGGTGTGGTCCCAAACTTGCTCTACCGACATGATGGAGTGTGATATGGCTATTATGGAATGCTTGGAATGCTAGAATGTGAGTGCAAGAATGAGCTTCAAGTGATGTAGAGTTCTTCCAATCTTCATCCAACCTCTATCTAACTTTTTTTCCAACATCTAAAGCAAGTTCAAAGGCTTGAATATGAAGGAATGGGGAAAGAAATGACCATATTCGGGTTAGGTGTTTGAAGGAGGTGTTACAATTTCACTACCAATGGGAAGAGTAATGCCCCTGCTAGCTCAGCTGCAGGAATTTGCTAGAGAATTAAGCACGTTGTGTGGATGTCTACACATTGTGTTGGTGTCCTCAACAGAAATGCCTCTACCAACACAAAAATAGCTGCCAAGTGGACCACCATCAGTGGGATTAAGTGTATTAAGCCTCCAATTTAGGTTTTCTAAAGTGTAATAAGGAAAAAAGGGGAATTGCAACTGGGGAAAAAATTCACTCTTATAAATTTTTCCCCCACTTTAATGAGCACAAGTACTGATGAGTGCTCAGTAAAGTAGATCAAGAAGAGAGTAGGGTTAGAAAAGTATACCTAAACTGTTGAAGATACAGACCGTGATTTGGCGAACCCAAAGATGTAGGGAAAATGAAGGACTTCATGGTTGCTTGGAACTATGAAGTTGGAATAACAAAGTGCCTTGTAGGCCTGCAAACCTACAAGGAGGAAACCTCCAAGATATCTCGCATGGAGGAAGCTCAAAGGAAGTAGACTTTGCAGATTCAGGAAGAGGCAACATGTCTACCTGCAGATAGAATATGTTAGAAGTGGTGACATGCCTACTCATAGATAGAGTGTTTCTAAAGTGTTGATGCATCTACCCACAGATAAAATGCATCTAAAAGCAATGGCATGACTACTTGCAAATATGGCATGTCTAAAGTGTCAATGTGTCTACCTACAGATAGAACACATCTAAAAGTGGCGACATGTCTATCTGTAGATAGAACATGTTTAAAGCGTCGATGTGTCTACCCATAGATAGAACACATCTAAAAGTGGTGACACACCTACCCATAGATAGAACATGTCTAAAGTGATTGGTCACATAGACTCGAAAGAATTTTGAAGGGGTCCCTCAGGAACCCTTGGAAAGGAGAGGGGTCCACTTAAGGGATGCACAATTCAAAATAGCAAGGTCTAGTTAGGCTGCCCCCAAACTAGACGTGAAAGGATGAATGGAACGAGTCTAGTCAGGCTGCCCCCAGACTAGATGTGCAAGAACCCATTCGTTAGAAAGGATTTTGAAGGAAGGGTCCTTGAGGAACCCACCATGAAAGTAGAGGGGGTCCACTCAAGGGACGTGCAGTTCAAAAGTCACTATCTTAGAGTGATTCGTCATCAAGGGATCCTTTCAAAAAATGTTCACTTCATCAAGGAATTCGAAAGGAAGGCCATGCCCCCACGTGAGGGGAAGTGAAAATAGTTCCCACTTTGGAGGAATATTTTTAAGTCCTTTGTTTATGAACCCGTGATGAAGGAAACACATTATGTTAGGGTTCCATGTTGAGAATGCACTTCCAAGGAAAGGGTGTTGTGTGGACTTTCAAGAAAATATTTGTTTGGTGGCAAATTTGTTTTCTAAAATTCAAAGTGTTAAAGAATGTTGTCACACATAGGAGGGACAACTCAAAAGAAGAGAGAAAGATAAAGAGAAAGAAAAAAATCACAAAGGGCATAGGGGGATCTGCATTAGTGGGGTCAAATCTGTCTGAGCTCATATAATAGTAGGTAACTGCAATATAAGGAAAAAGATCATTAATCCCCTACCAGATCAAGAAGAAATGCATAGAAAACAAAGTAAAAAAATTAAATTGGGTCAACATGGAAGGGAAGCCTAAATGTCCCTAATGCTTTGCATCATCCCCAATTTACCAAAAGTCAAGCACAAACATGGAAGAATGAAGGTACAAATAGAAGAAGGTTTATGACACAAAAACCACCCTGTATCCAAGCACCAAGGAGGGTGATGAGAGTCATCCAGACACATATAGCATGAATATGGGGGAACACATCATATGACACACACACATGCACACAAGATCAAGAAAAGGAAAAAGGGTCTCCTCTTAACACTGCTCAACCAAGAGGTCATCCGCTTCCCAATCCAAATCCTCATAAGGGGAAGGAGGATGAGTTTGTAAAGGAAAAATGTTAAGGGGAGGGGCATTTGAGCCTCCTATAACAAGGGCCAAGGAAGAGGTCCTCTCATGGTCCTCTCCACTAAGCTCTTGTGGAGTTAGGGTCAACGATTTTGTGAAGATCACTAACAGGGTTAGGACTTCATCCACATAGTTGAACATGCACCCCATGGGAGTGCTATGTCTTACTTTAGTGGATTGGATAGGCTATGCCTGAGATCGACTACTAGGCTCACTGAATGATTCGGGAGTGGTGACGAACTTAGGAGAGGCTGGGATTGGTTCTATCAAAAGGATAGAATAGGTCATCACAGAGCCACCTTGTGAAGGTGGGCTCTTCCTATGTCCTTTATCACAAGAAGGACTAGCCCTACCTTCTTCTTCAAAGGAGGAGATGAACTCCCCACAGATGAAGCTAGAGGTGTAGAGGAGGAAGAGGAAAAAACCATAGTGGATATGACCGAAGTGTTAACCATATCAACAGGTTTTGGGAAGGGTTTAATATCCAGAATGGACATCAGCAAAGGTGACTCCGCCGAAGGAGTGATAAACACTTGTACCCGACTAGGGTTAGGTGCTTTTGTGCTCACAATAGGAGTTGGGAATATATCATGCATAAGGGATACAATAGGAGTAGAGGAAGATGATGCTGTAGAGGGACCTGAAGTGGGGGCGATCGTTTCTTCTTTCTTCTATTGTGAAGCGACCTGCTTAGCTAGGAGAGACTTTCACTAGCGCTTGCGCTCTCATGCAAGGAAGTTCCTATGACTCTTAGAGTTAGAATCCATAGCTTGTGAAGGGACATGAGTTTCCTGCTTGACCATAGGGATGTCCACTATGACCATTTCAGGTGTAGCACATCAATGCAGACTTTGGATGACAGCGCGGTGCACTGGCATCCTAGAAACATGTTGTGGTCCGTATGGCGAGACAACGACTAAGACAAGGTTAAACACCCTAAGATGACTTATCAGCCTAGCTTAGCTACTTTTAAGAGGACAAAACAACACTATGAAATGCAAAAAGTATAAGTGAAGGTGATAGAGTAGATATACTGGTCAAAGCCAAAGTGATGAAGACAATCTTGTAGAAGACCTTGTTTGGTAGCTAGCTCCTCAAAATACGTCCACCTACACACAAAAAGAGAGAGAATGTTAGGGGGTGGCTGTATAGGGGCCTACCTCAATTAGACCCTTGTTTAGGTGTTCCCACCTCCACAAAAAGCTAATGGAAAGGAGATAAATAAATGATAAATACAAGCACTAGAAAAATAGTACTATGCTACTCAACCAAATAATAGAGGAGAGGAGAGGGAAGCTTACCACCTCCACAAAGAGCACTCAAGGGTGTTTGGAGGAGAAATGAGAGGAAATCAAGCCTTTGCTACAATGACATGGTCCCAAACTTGCTCTACCGACTTGATGGAGTGTGATATGGCTGTTATGGAATACTTGGAATGCTAGAATGTGAGTGCAAGAATGAGCTTCAAGTGATCTAGAGTTCTTCCAATCTTCATCCAACCTCTATCCAACCTTTCTTCCAACCTCTAAAGCAAGTTCAAAGGCTTGAATATGAAGGAATGGGGAAAGAAATGACCATATTTGGGTTGGGTGGCTGAAGGAGGTGTTACAACTTTGCTACCAATGGAAAGAGTAACACCTCTGCGGGCTCAATTGCAAGAATTTGCAAGGGATGTAAGCACGCTACGTGGACGTCTATGCGCCATGTGGGTATCCCCGATAGAAATGCCTCCACCAACACACAAAACATGCACCAAGTGGATCGCCATCAGCATGCTTAAGTAAATTAAGCCTTTGACTTAGGTTTTCTAAAGTGTAATAAGGAAAAAAGGGGAATTGTACCTAGGGCACAAATTCGCTCTTATACAGTAGGTAATGGATGACCTTGGTTTACAAGTGTCAAAGTCCTATGGAATTTTCTTTTGATGGATTCTAGAGAATTGAATGTCATTAGATTGGTGATTAATGTAGAAGTCCAATTAGTTGCTTACCCAAATAAAGTTTTTATGATGGGAACTATAAAGGTAGATTTTCCTCTTAAGTGGGGAATAATATTGTCATGAAAATGGTGGAAGCATACATATGGATCTATCACATGTCACCATTCCTTTACATGGTGAGAATGTGAAGTTGGATAGGGAGAAATGGTTCTTAGTTAACATTGAGGACATGTATATGTATCCTTATTGAGTTTGACCATGATTATGTTGTGGCTCATTCAAGCTTGGAGGCTCATACTCAGTTTTCAGAGGCATACATGTTGAGCGTTCATTCTTCCTCTTTTCAGTTGGATATGGAGTGGCTTCTTCATCAGCTTATGGATTTGTTTCTTCCTAAGGGGAGATGTGTTGCTTGTAGAAATTGGGTCATCTTTTGTTTTCAGGCATTCTTCATTGGCTTTGGAGCTTCTTCAGCATGCAGGGGATATCTTATCTCATTACTTCCCTCTTATTACACCAACACCAACACCCCCCCATAAGTGCAACTTAGGGAGAAGATTATAATGCAAACTACTATGGGTCCCGACAACTAGGCCATGTTAGGTACCCATTTACAGATGCAAATGAAATGCAATCTCTCATAAAGCAGAGAAAAGGGGAAAACCCAGTGGGAAAAAACCCCTCTCCAAAAGAGAGAAAACAAGAAAAAAAAGGCATGACGAATGTAAACATGATGTATGGAGGACTCAATGATACCCCCCAAGGACTACATCCATCATGAATATACAATAAATTACCCCCCCATAAGAGGGAAGTAATGAGATAAGATATCCCCTGCATGCTGAAGAAGCTCCAAAGCCAATGAAGAATGCCTGAAAACAAAAGATGACCCAATGTCTGCAAGCAACACATCTCCCCTTAGGAAGAAACAAATCCATAAGCTGATGAAGAAGCCACTCCATATCCAAATCAAAAAGAGGAAAGAATGAACGCCAACATGTATGCCTCAAAATCGGTATGAGCCCCGCTTGAATGAGCCTACAACATAATCATGGTCAAACTCAACCAAGAAACATGACAAATCAAGTGATGGAGGAGGACTCAGAAATATCAATCTCCAAAGACAAAGAAGATGGAATAACAAATTGTGCTAAAAATCGCCATCAAAGAGAGAGAAATCCCCTGCAGTAAGGTCCTCCAAATCAGAATATGAGACTCCCCAGGAACAAGGCAGGAAATCCCCACAACAATCATCCCACACAAACAAGATCTGAAAACTATGATTATCCTGCTGAACCGAAGCAACAATGGCTGAAGAAGCAGGAGGTGGAGGTGTAGGAAGCTCAGCACTAGTCTCTAAAATACCAAGGTGTAGATGACCTAACTGCTCCCCACTAATATGGGTCACACTCAATGGAGTGTGTGATGTAGTCAAAGGAACATTATCAGCTTCTAAAGCAAAATGTGAAAAAGAATATACTCGAGATGAATGATCAACCATCTCGATTGCAAAAATATCCCTAGTCTCCAAGTCCCTTATATACACCCTATCAGGAGTAAACTCAATTGCTTTACCTTGACTCCCATGAGTAATTTGATAAATAGAAAGGAGATTAGTGGTCAAAGAAGGAACACAAAGCACATCATTGAAAGTACCTTCCCCAATACCAATAGAACCCTTCCCACTTACTATCATGAATGTATTATTACCCATCAGAATGTGAGGTGAATTACAAGGCTCAAAAGAAGAGAACATTTCCTGTGAAGATGCCATATGATGAGATTCCCTTGAATCAAGAAGCCATCCTTGATAATTAGGACTTGTAGAGGCCAAGAGTGCATGCCCTTTCATATTATGTAGCCTAGAAGTAGATGTTGTGTTCTCTGACTGTGATGATGATGAAGCTACCAAATGTGATGGTGAAGAAGAAGTAGAAGACATTGATGAGGGCAGCTGAATGTTATTCTTTTGCAGAAGGTGGGTGAGTTCGTCAATCTTCTTATTATAACATCTATGCTCATCATGTCCTAACCTTTTGCAATATGTACATTTGGACTTCTTTTTTGATGATTCCTCTTTTGAAGAGGATGAGGACTGAGGAGTGCCATGTGAAGGAGAATCTTTACCTTGCTCATTTGACTTGGTTTCCTTTTTGTGCTTCTTTCCTTTGCCACTTGAAGCCTTTGTATCATTCGCAATAAAAGCTTGAGATGTTGAAGACTTCAATGTACCCATGTGCATCAACTTTGCTTGTTCCCTTGTGAGTTGTGCAACAAATTCATCAAGAGAAGGCATTTTATATGTATCACCAAGAGCATCCATTGTAGCATAGAAAGTAGAGACAAACAAAGAATATGAAGAACCAAGCTTAGCAAGAATAGAAAGTATCATCTGTTCATCCTCTTTAACAACCCCACATTTTGATAACTACAATCTGAGAGAGTTGAGCTTAGAGAAAAAGTCTTGAATAATGTCAAAATCTGAAGGATTAAGACTCATCAGTTCATTTTCCAACTTAAATTTCCTTAGCTTGTTTGGCTTACTAAAGAGGCTCTCTAAAGTAGTCCAAACTTCATGAGGATGTGTGCAAGACTCAACATGATATCTAAGATCTAGAGAAATGGACAAAAGAAGATTACCAAGAGCTTCATCTCTTCTATCAAACCATTTTCTTTTCTCTTTTGCTCCCTGTGGTTCTGGATCTTGACCAAAAGTATCTGCTGCAACTTCTTGATTTACCAATAACTCCATTTGAGATTTCCACCATGATAGTATGGAGTTAGAAGTACAATTTTGGAAAATCCATGATACAAAGAGATATTACAAGAGGATAACAACAAATTTCCCTCACAATACAAAGAAATCAACCCCTTTTCCCTAACAAGATTTGCACTTTTTTTTGCAATACAAATAAGAAATCCCAAACTATCAAATCAGTTATAAACTTGAAATATGAAAATCTGGAAACAAATCTGCAAAAAATGCATGACTAGATCTGGAGTACTCCTGAATACTTTTCCGATGCCACAAATTTGGAGAAAATCGGAGATCGGAGCACAAAGATATGAACTCGGAGGTGAAAAACAAAGATCTGGCTTCAACCTGTAAAAAGAGGCACAAAACTACAAAATCTCTACAAAATATCTGCACCACTGAAAAAATCAGATCTCCACCTTTCCGACGATATTTCGTTTGAAAAAATTCGCCTCCGTTAGCCAAAGTTATGGAAAAATGAAAAAAATGCCTATAAATAGACACCTGGGGCAATTACAAGGCTAAAACGGGTCAAAATTCGGGCACCTGGGCGCTAGCCTTAGGTCACCAATGTGACCGCCGGTATTACAAATGCAAAAAATAAAATACCGCCATTGAATGGGGCCGAGTGGCCGACCTTTTGCAAATAAATAAGGTTTACAAAAAATTTCAATAGCCTAGATAAACAAATGCATTTATCTTGCACCATACCCGAGATGTGTACTATAATCTGACGCGCAGGACAGACGAAGGATGATTAAGGGACAACGATCGGGCCACCACTATGGAGATGATTGTATCCGTTGTCAGATTTGAAGCCAATAAAAGTTCCAGATGACACCAAATCTAATAGCAACGAGTACCCCTGTACGCCGATGTGCCAATAGTGCAGAAGAACCACGGACAGTGGATGTCAACAACCAAAAAATTTGATGCGACCGGTGTACCCCTGCGATGTCAGATCTGATAGATCCAACGGAGACTGTGACTTCGATCTATGAAGTACTCCTTGATGGCAGATATGGATATGCCGCTGACCACGCACTGACCAATAGGGCCGATGGAAACCTCCTATCTGCCGATCGATGAAGCTATGACCAGCTCCAACATGAAGTACGCTGGTGAACCCTTGTCAGGTAGATGCATGCGGACAGAACCCTGATCCAAGTCAAACTACGGAAGAACCCATGGCTTGGTTCTAATGAGACCACTGGGAATGTGATGTACCCGCCGGATGATGTACTTCAACTGGCGATGAAGGACGGGATCAACACCGATGGCAGAATGAATGATCGGTCAATGTGGTGGTTAGAATATCCAATCTGACCACGCTCTGCAGATTTTTGTACAATGACCAGCGAAAAATATTCCACAATATATGCCACTCAGATTTTAATAGAAACCCTAAGATAACATTGTTGCCCGAATACAATAATTTTGCCCCAAAAATATCAAAGCCAAGGCGTTTCACTCTTAATAAATGGTACTATGAGGAGGATGGCCCTTGACCAATGTTCTTTTTGATGGTGATTTATTCCAGAGAATATAACGCTAGTATTGTTATGGTATCTAAATAATGAAAAGTGTACTTTTCCTTTAGGTTTGCTTCTTCCAATGTACTAATAATATTGATAAGCATGAGGTCCTTGGGTTGAAATTATACTATAAGCATGGTATTCTATGCTTGAAAATCCATGAAGATACAAAAGTTAGTAGTGCAATAGGTAAAAGGAATATTTGCAACCTCAAGGAAAAAAGCTAAGGTCATATAGGATTCTTTTGAGAAACATAAACCATTTGATTCCATTGGGATTAATGGACTGAGCAGGAGAATGTGGAGGCTAATGCTCTTGTAGCTGCTGTTGATATTATTTGATTCAAACCTTCTTTGTGAAGCTAAAGGTAACAAGATATTATCTGGAGTTGAAGGTGTCTGGGGCATTGTGTCAAAGATGGGGTGAAAATAGACCTTGAAAGAGTCAAGGTGATCCCATCCATCAATCCAAATCAGCCAAGGGAATAGGGGCTTAAGGTAGAGATTTGTTCCTAACTCTTGTTGAGGAAACAGCATGGCGCAAAACATCTATAAGAAAGGATAATCAATTGAGTGGAGTGCTGATCCAATTGAAATTTTCTTGGATATCAAATAGGCTATATCAAAGGCCTCTATTTTGGTAGGCCATAATTACTCCAAGCCTCTCCAATTTTTTTCTTTTGCATTATTTTACACCATAGCTGGTGTGTTACTACAAAATAATGAAAAGGGATATGAGAAACCATTATTTGTATTTAGTAAGTCATTAAAATTTTATAAGTTGAAATAATCTATGATGGAGAAACACACTTATGATTTGGTTAAAGTTGTGAAGAATTTTAGGTCATATAGTTTGGATGCTAAAATTGTAGCATATGTGCCACACTCAATTGTGAAGGATATATTCATGCAACTGGATGCTTCAAGTAGAAGATGTCACTATATAAATAAGATTCGAGAATATGATATAGATATTGAAATCATAAAACTTGTTAGAGTCCAAGGCTTGGAGAAGTTGATGGCTAATTTCAACTTGGAATCACTAGAGATGAATAGAGTGAATGTAAGACATTAAGGTCTTACATGTTGAGTGATGCACCCTTGGCAATACCACAGGATTTTCTATCTTAGTGTGCATGAGTTTTCCCAACTTCTATGGATACTTTGAGAGTCAGTTGACAAGTCTTAAGCAATGAAAAGCATGCATTGGTCTAGGTGACCATATGGAGAAACAAGTGGGAGTTTTGATCAGTGTCTAGGGTGAGATGGGTGAAGTGATCATGGATGCTCACCATGGTGTATGGTAGAAACTTCTGTTGTGAAAGATCTGTTAATGCAAAAATATTAGGGTATTTTTCAGTGGCTAACATTATTTAAAGAAATAGATGATAACAACTTTTTATTCTACTAGATACTTTAGGTGTTTAAATATTGCTGGTGAATTTGTACCTTGCCTCCCTTCCAGAGTTAAACACCATTTCCAATAGATGGGGATTGGATTTCATTGGATAAATAAGAGACATCTAAACAATAAAGAAGTAGGTGGATCCTTCCCAGCCATATACCCTCAATAATTAAGAGGAAATTTAATTGGTAAAGAACATCCATGACATTAATATACTTCTGGATCACAATGTTATAACTAGATTTGGGGTTCTTGCTAGGATTCTATCTGATAAGGATATATTTTTGAATCTTAGGACATGCATAATATGTGCTACAAGTTTGGTATAAACTTAGCATATTCATCCATTTACCATCCATAGATTAATGGACATTCTAATTCAAGTAATAAGTGCTTGATGAAGATCATAAAGAGGAATTTGGACCTAAATAAGATGAGGTGGGATTACAAGCTCAAGTATGCTCTTTAGGCTGATAGAGTTACTTTCAAGAAGACTATTGGAAGAAGTCCATTTGAATTTGTATATGGAGAAGAGGCTAGGATGCTTAACGGATTAGAGCTTCTAGTATATCGATTATTTTATGATATGGATGATGATCAATTTGATGCAATATTCCCGAGGATCATGAAATTGATTGAATTAGATGAGAAATAAAGAGTAGTACAAGATAGAAATGTGCAACAAAAGCAAATCATGAAGCATGTAAATGATAAAAAATACATCACCAAGAGAGTTTTAGGTTGGCACACGATACCAATATGCAACAAAAGAATATTATGAAGCATATATATGAAAATTCATCACCAAGATAGTTTTATGGTAGTGATGTGGTCCTTTTTTAAAAATACAAGTCAGAGGATAAGGGAAAACATGGGAAATTTGGACCCTTGTAGCTCGGTCCTTATGAAATATCTAAGAGGTAAGAAATTCATGTTTACCATCTCATATATTTAGGTGAATAATTGTTGGAGCTACCAATGCATGCTCAAAATTTGAAGCATTACTTTTATTAATTAGAAAAGTTGCAAATTTTGATTAGTGAGTGCAATGTTACATCTTTAAATTTTGATCAATGTTTTTTGAGTAGTCTTGACCCATGTGGCCAAGATGGAGTTTTATTTTTACTATGTGAAATTATAAGGTCTACCATTGGAGTTATCTAGATTCTCACCATTCCTTCAAGAGACACATGTCCCCAACAAAAGCCAATGTTGGGATTTTACTGAAAAAATACAAAAACATTGTTTTAAGAGTTTTGGGGTTGTTTATGCCTATATACCTTTCCTATCTTTCTCAACCCCCTGATCTAATCCTCCCAAAAATTAGTTAAGTGTCCAAGTTTTTAGCCTTTTATATTGTTGAGATTTCCCTTATATTTGGACCTCATTGAAGCATCCCCAATGCTTGAAGCTCAAAGGTTAATTTTTTCTGAAGTGTGTTTTATCAGATGTTCAAAGTTCCACACTCCCCAATACCATTCATTTAGCATTCCCAAGTCCTAAAGTCTAAAAATATATTAAAATCCTCAATCCTTTGTATTTTTTATACTTTTGGAATTTCTCATATATTTAGCACTTGATCCGTGTCTCCATATCACTCCCAAAATTTTTAATGCTCTGATCCTTGGCATGTGACATAAGTTTCTCTTGCCCCCTAACATTTAGATACTCTATTAATATCTCTAGGTATCTTATCAAAGGTTATAATTTTGACTTTCCCCCACTTTAGAACCTCCTTCCATCAGCTATTGATAGTTTGAAACTTCACTAAATTATTTTGAAATTCACCCATTATTTATCTATCTTTCAAAGTTTTAGATCCCTCCATCCCCAATGAAATTGTCATCATATACTTGCATTCAGTGAAATTATGATACAATGAAATTTCCCTTAGTCCACTTCAAAATTACTCTATTTCTTTTGAAATTTCATAATTTCCCATTCATTCATCCTTTCCCTTCCAATACTGATACATTGAGGGTCTAACTTTCCTCTATTGGAATTTCCATCCTTCCAAACTATTTGATGTATCTCTTTCCCCACATCCCATGGTAGGTTCTTTAACGATGGATTGATAATTTGAGTGGTCTCAAAAATGATGATTTTTTATGTTCCTTGGAAGGTACTTGGTTTCTCTCGACCCTTGATGTAGTTTTTGATCACCAAATTATGAATATTTTATTTTTGAGACTTTGGTTTTTACATCCCTCATCCCTAGTGGATAGGTATGGTTGGGACCAATTGGTTGGTCCCATAGTTTTCGTTGCACCAAAAGGTCAACTTGTTAATGCATGATACAACCACCAGAGCTAATGAATCCATGGGAGGCAGTTAGTCCATGTCACAAATCCCAAGGGGAGTGTTGACCATTTTCCAACAATCTCCCCCTCAATGCAAGCCAAGGGGATTCAAACTCGACACCTTTGTCTTTGATATCGATTGTTTGCACCATGGTTGTTGTTGCACCAAAATGATAACCTGTTAATTCCTGATAGAACCGCCCGAGTTAATGGATCCACAAGAGGAAGTTAGTCCATGTCATAGATCTTGAGGGGAGCGCTTACCATTTTCCAACACAATTCCAATGGTGAAGGTATTTTATTGTTTCCTTATAATATCAAGGATGAATTTACTTGTTTCCTTCATTCTCATGGTATGCATGTACATGATTGCTTGATTATTTGATATACATGCATATTGAGCCCATGGGAGGTGTATAGCTATTATTTTTTGGAGATAACATGATCACAATACCTATGCTTCATTATATCGATTGACACTCCAAGAACCTATACAAGTGTGTAAAACAAACACCCTTATTTCATCTGGGGTATAAATTTTTTAATGCTACTACCTCTCAGCTTTGGAATGTGTCATAATGTTGATATGAAGAGAGAAGGCTTATGGAGGGATTGTAACATTTATCAAAGATTATATTTTGACCTTCATGCTTTAGGATCAAAAGTGTAACGCACACCACGAACTCCAAAAGATAATGAGAACTAACCAAAATTACAACACAATTTTTTTTAAAGCAAAGCATAACATAAGATGTACATTAACATACAATACATGTAATGCAATTATACTAGTGCAATAACAACTATGTCCTATGGGGTACACGTGACAACATTACAAAACATGAACCCACTTCACAATGATACTTAATGAATTTGAAGATTCCATTCTGAACCCATAAAATAGAATAAGTAAATAAATGTGCATACATCCATAATGAACACATAACATAATCAAATGCACATATATATATATATTTATACATTACAATGATCATTTAGAGTAAATAAGTACATCACAATTATGAGATGAAATTACATCACATTCAAGGAATACATTAATTCAATGGTACTTCCAAACATGAATGGGGAAAGTACAATAACATGGTCTAATACAACTAAGAAGAATGAGTTCCAACACCAAGCCTGTATCCAACACTAGTACATCCCTAGAGTTTCTACATGAGGAACAAATTTGCACATTTGGAACTTCAAACGGGGACCCAATGGGGTGCTTAACATGTTCCACCCGACCTCATGGACTGGAAAGCCCACCTCCCATGCTAGGAGTTGACAGGAAATTTCCTCAACCAAAAGTCAAGTGAGCCAATGGTAAACAAGATTCCACAAGAAGGATAACAACAACAAAATATAACAACCCATAACATCACCAACAAATAACCACAAAAAACTAATGAATATCCAAACAAAACCATTTTCCAATATTATAGATCAACACTAATTAACCATAAGGCGTTCCCACAAAAATAGGATCCAAAGTCTTCAAATGAGATCACAATATCAACCAACAATAAATATCAAAGATACCTTCATTAGAATCAATAAAGTTTCCAAGAGGCATATATGCAACTCTAAATGACTGAAAGGAGGCTTCAACAATAAAATCAAGAAACAATTGCCTCAACAAACATAAGATACAAACCCTCTCCTAAGGTACAAGAACACGAAGGGGAACCAACAAGAAAGCAAGGTTGCTAAAAGATGGAGTTTCATCGCATAGGTGCTATGGGTTACCCTAGCATAACTTTCCTAGGCTACCGGATCACCCTGACCACCTCTACTGACCACCGAGACCCCATGTTGCTATGCGGGATCAACATACCTTGCAAAAATTACTGTATAGAGGCAAGGCAGTTGATCTTGCCATTCTAGGCCTTCCCACTCATCCCAGCCTAAATGAGCACTTGGGCCCATGAGTGAGACTACATTATCTAAATTAATGTGAGATACTACCCAACCTCTAATTAATTAATTAAGTTATCACTTGATTAAACTCCCAATGAGTTACCCTAAACTAGCCACTTTGGGCATCAGACCCTCATTGAGAGCCACTCCCCATTACCAGGAGCAAAATCTCAAAATCACAAATGGGAAATCCAACTTGTACAAGAAACCAAAACAAAACAAAATATTAATTACCATCTGAGGCATACACCATCTCATGCTAGAACTTCATAGAAAAGGAAACCACTTTTCAAGTGCAAGGATTAACACACCAAAATCAAAATGAGCATAAGAGCAACCATTCTCAAATTTGAACTGGAAACCAATCATGAAACAACACATCCTTTCCCCTGCTCTGGAAGCCCAAGAAGAAAGACTACCCAAAACCCACAACAAGGGTAAACGAAGCAACTTGGTTGCAACACAAGACTTCAAGATATAAAATCTTCTTAGAACAAAATAAACATGAGAGGAAAGACCATCAATTTGGAACCATCAAATCATACTTAAATCCAACTAACATTTTCAAAGAACACCCACATAATCAACAACTTACTCAACCAATTAAAACAAGTACCCCAGTAACCAACATAACCATGAAATTAAGATATAATAACAAATCTCCGGATACATAATTATAAACTGAAGAAAAAACCACCATTAACAAGATTATCCAATTAACTTCTTAAATAAAGTTCTTCAATAAACCCTTTATTTACAATCAAAGATAATCCAAATTTTCTTTCCTATAATTTCCAATGCACCTACTATATTGTTACTTTTGTATATCTAAATCTAAAACCTTTATTTTCTAATTCAATTACTCTTTTTATTTACTAAATTCACTTATGTAATCTATCTATAACAACTTGGCTACTTTTTAGTTAACTAATTCTACATATTCTATAATCTTACTCCATTACTTGCCTAATTCATAAGTTGAGACACATAAATTCAATTATTATGTGTACTAATTATCCTAAAACATTTTATTATATTTATTTTCAAAAAGAACATAGTCGAATGGCATAATTTTATATAAGAGCCATTTATAAACTACGTTAAAAATTTCCATTTCTTTTCCTCCAAATTTAATTTCCATTATAATTAGCATTTAATTATACTTCCACTTATATTTAACATAGTGAATTGATTTCTTACATAGAATTATACCTATAACAACCAAATTAAATATTTAAGGAAAATATAAATGTATAAATATACGTTCCCATATGTGCATTGACAGAGAAAACCTATCTCACATATCATATAAATTATTCAACCTAACAATTATAATTACGACAACACTGACACATATATAAAAACCAGACATATATCTAATATATATACTTATATGCATTGAATACAACTACATGGTCTGAAGAACCGATAGAGATCTTATCAATTCAAACTTCTAAATAACAACTACCTACTTGTATATAAGAAGATCGAACCCTACAACATTCTCTTAAATCAAATTCCAGATATAAATGAAGCTATTGCAGAAGATCAAGTTTACTCTACTTTTGGTTAGGGAAGCCATCGAATGAGACAACCGGAGGAGAACCAGGCATCTCCAAAATGACCCTATGATATTATAAAAGAAGATGACTAAAAGAGAGCATCGGCAGCACACTAAAAAGAACTTGCAAGACAAAAGATAGACTCCGCATCTCACATGTCATATAAAGAGAAATAGCATCCGCATAGTGCAAGTATTGGATCAAGGGGGAATATGCCCAAAATTATAGCACTCCAATTTCTAAGCTTGCATAAACGCACTCTCGAAAACAAGTACTAGTGACAAGAATCTGGAAGACTCACATTTAAATTCACTTACTAATGAGGCTGCGAAATCTAACAACAATAACACCCAATGAAAGGAGAGATGCAGAACAACAGGTGTAATGATTGCTGACAACACCAAGTAATTACATATTTCCTTGTTCTTTAATACTGAAACAAAATAATCCGTAAACACCAATTTGCATCTACGAGCAGTAGTCTCCTTAACAGAGTGGTTTGATTCATTGTACATAATCCAAATTCCAAACAATTTGTGATCAGGGGAAGCAAAAAGTAACAAAAGCTTGGAAGATGTTCACTTGAATCAGACCCTAAAAGAGATAATTGAAGAATGTGAAAAACTTGCTAGAAATAATGCCACTTTGAAGCTTGAGATGGAATTTGTGGCAATGAAGCTAACTAAGGAGATTGAAGAAAGAAAGAAGAATGAGGAGAATCTAGCCCAATCTTTAAAAGAAAAATCTGAAGAATGCAACAGAGTAAAGAATACAACAATCCAAAAACAATGAACACGAACTTGAAAGATAGATAGTTATTCTTAGAGATGAACTCACTACTGCAAATGAGTACAAGGAGAAGTTTAGGATCACTTCTCCTAAGCTTGATGAGATGACTAAAGGATAGAAGAATACAAATAATAAACTAGGTCTTGGATATGAGAAGGAAGAAAGCTCCAGATCTGAACATAAGGATTCTAGAAAAAGAAATTAGATGAAAAAAGGCATAAGGTATCCGATAAGACAACCCAATGCTCATAAGTTTAATGGTTACTGATTTTCTTATAATAAATTTGGTCATATGGTATCTCAGTGTAGAAGTAAAATAAATTCAAGCAGTCCATCATTTATTGGTTATTTTTTTAGTTATAACAAGTTTGGTCACAATTTTATTGAATGCATAAGTATGTATGCCAGTTTAAGAAATGTTAAATGCTATACTTGTGGAAGATTTGGGCATGTTGCTAATCAATGTAGATTAGGAGGAAATCAATGGAATAAATAGTCTAGAAAAAGAAATCAGGTGTGTTACAATTGCAATAGATTTAGTCACATTGCAAGATTTTGCAGGAATAAAAAGATGAGTAGAAGAGGTCCAGTATATAGAGGAAGAATTTAGCAAAAAGATGACAAAGGAAAAGGAAAAGTGACTGTGGAAGAGATAAGAGATTAGATGAAGAAAACATGGGAAAGAAGAGTGAGTCTAATAAGTTTGTACTAGAAGCTGCCTCTGGTAACCCCTTCGGTAATTCCTTTGGAAATTGAGCTCAGGCCATTGGCCTAGGGGGGTTTTTTCAAGGAAAATCCTTTGGTCCCTTGTCAATAACTGGCACTGAAAAACAAAAAATTGTCAATAGCTATGATAAAAGTTTGAAAATGCATCAGTGATCACTTATGTAGGAACATGAGAAGTAGAAGGTTCGTAGACAAATTTTTCTTTTGCTGTATGAGAAAATAGAGTTACTAAAAATCCTAGGGAAAAGTATTTAATGCAACTAAAAAGGTTAGGTGTGTGAAGTCATAAAAGGGTATTTGGAGCCCTCATTTGTCACCTTGCATTGAAGAAGAACAAAAGGAGAGCCTCTGCAGTGAAATCTCAAAGGAGTAAAGAAAATTCGATGGTGAATTCTTTAGGAATTTTAGTTGCTTGTAGAATTTCAAAATTTTGTGCTTGGTAGATAACCTTGTTCTATATAGAAAGTAAAATGAAGCAAAAAAAGGAAAAGTGACCTTGGATGAATATAGTAGTAGGAAGATCCAGGATGTAAGAATTTTTTTTCCAGAATTGAAGTGGCTTGAAGGTGTGAAACATAAGAATTTGGACATCTGGAATGAGTTTCCTTATTTCATCAATGTAGAAGTGGTCAGGTTTATCTTGAACAGATTGGATGACGATATCATTACTTTGGATAAACACTATCAAATTTCAAAAGAAGTGATCATAAATCTAATAGGATTATGTAATATTGGAGATGTTCTAAAAAAGAAGTCAATTCAAAATCAAGTGGTCGAAACCCTAACTAGAGTAAAAGGAGATCAAAGAGCTCTGTTAATTTCAACAATCAAAGATCCAGTAATGAGGTACATTGCACATGGAATTTCATATAAATTTTTCTTCAAAAATAGGAAAGGATGAAACTCAATAAGCACAGTTTACATTTTGCACAAAATGATAATGGAAGATAAAGAATTTGATCTGTGTGGATTATTGAAGGATCAATTGATGGAAAATGTGCTTGATTGACAAAGGATTCAGATTATTATTTTAGGTTTGGTACTCTAGTTATGCAGTATGATGTATTTTCTAAATTGCTTGCCTTAGAATGATAATGTGGTATGGAAGGAATATGAACCTGTTTGTAAGAATTTTTTTAAATATTTCAATACTCTAGAAAATTGTGAGCAAGTTTATGAAAATTTATTTAGAGATTTTTTGGAAAAGTTTGGAATAGTTGGCATCTCTCTTCTGATAAGAGTAGTTGAAGTTGGGTCATCTTTTAGTAAGATGGTGAGGAAGCAAAAAAGGGCTCTAGCATTTGCAGATGACATTCCTCTAACACACAAATCTCCAAGAACTAAAGAAAAAGGAAAAGAGCATGTAATTGTGGATATACTAGATGAAGATTTTGATGATTACACTCCCAAAGATGAACTGGAATCAGTTGAATTGGATGTGATGATAGTAGAAGAAATCGATGAAGAAGGTACTTTATTAAAAAAAAGATACTGCAAATTGTTCAGGAGGAAGATGTAATGCAAAAGATTGTTGACATATGGTGAAATGGACTATCATATGAACAAGATTTCATTGAGGACACTCTAGGTAGATACTTTGTGCACAACAAAATTGAATTGGAAATTTTGCATAATGTACTTCCAAAATAATTGATTGAATGTATCAAGGAAGCTATGGACTCTGTGCCTCAGGACAAGAAAGAAGAAGAAAAATTTTTACATTTGAATGAGCAGTTTAGGTTGTCTCTCACCAAACTGAAAAAGAAAATGAATGCGTTAAGGAAATGCATTGAATCAACAAATAAGGTTTACAATTTTGTCTTCGATGGCCTCATGTGGTTGGTAAATACAAGGACAAGCTGGAAAAAATTGAGAGTGAGTTGATTAGAATTGGTCAGGATTACAATATGTTTCAGGACTAGGATGGAACAATCAAGAAAAATATTCATGAGTTCAGACTGAGCATGCAAAGGTTCAATTTTCTAGAAACACTCTTATGGACACTTTTTTGAAAGTGAAGGATCTAACTGAATGCAGATTGGAGCAACAAATTGAGATTCTAAAGAAAGGAGAAAAGTTGGAAGAAGCAATTACAATTCTAGAATCTCTTGTCTAGATCATCAACCGAACATCAAAAAACAATAGTTTGATAATAATTATCGGGATTGCAGTAGATGCTTGGAAGAAATTTCTTCCGGAGATAAAGGATAAGTATAAAATAATTTTCTAATTTGTGCAACAGTTGTACTTCAAATTTTGAATTTTTGAAAGAGGGAGTAAGTAGTAAAGTTTTTTCATTGATGTCAAAGGGGGAGGAGAGCAGTGAAAAATGCCTTGACATTCTAAGGGGGAGTAGTGTTTTGTTTTGTTTTGAAATTTTGAGTTTTGGTTCTAACACTTAGTCATTTTTCACTAAGTGTTGCCATCAATGCCAAAGGGGGAGATTGTTGGCATATGGCTTGGGGATATTGTTTATGGTTTATAGTTTTGTCATTGATGGCAATTGAAGTTATTATCTTGGTTCGCAGGATAGGATCTACTTATACCTGCAGGAAATGTAGAAGTTAGTGTATTACTGATAGAAAGCATGAAGAATAGGGTATCTAGTCAGTTAGTCAATCTGTATGCTTCATTGGATCATCATTTTGTGTTGTGGATCCTTAGGAAAGTTTGTTAAGCATGTATGTTACCTTATTGGTAAGTTTTGTGGTGTTGCAACAATCGGTGTACGAGTTAGGAGATTCGGTAGAATGATTTTTTGTGTATTTTCTCCTTATGGTTGACTCAATGAATGGAGCATGGCACAGATGTATAAGGAGTAGTTTTTTAATTTTTTCTAAGTTTGAGAATATTGTTTTGGATCCTAGCTATGCCTTAGCCGACCTTTGTGGGTACGTGTTAAATATAACTTATGATTTGAGCAACCTGTTGGAGAATATTTTTCATGTTTTGTTGAAGCCGACTTAAGTGATTAAAATATTTGCTAGTGGATATATATATGAGATTGGTAATTCATTTTAAAAAGTGTGGATGAAGTGGTGAGAAGGTGTGAATTTGTGAAAATGGTACATAACAGTTGTATGAATGAACATCAGAAGATTAGTCTAGTTTATTTTGTTTGAGTAGAGTAGAGCAAGTTATAGGATCAAACAAAAGGTCTAGAAATTGTTTTATGTGCTTCACCGAAACTAAATCTAGGCATTTGTAGATGTTGTGTTCTTAGTTCAATTTTTTTTGTAATCACAAATATTAAATTGTAAGGCAGTGATCCTTCCTTAATTTGAGCAGTTAGCTCTAGGTAGTGTGCATGAGTGCAAGTGCATTCCCTTTTCTTCATACTTTTAATAGAGTATATAAATTGTGGATTAATCTCCACTATAGTTTTTTCCCTAACAGGGTTTCCACATCAAAAATATTGGTGTTATGGTGTTTTGATCATCTTATTCATGTGCTTGCATCTTTATTTCTGGTTATGTATTGTAAATGGTTTAAGATTTGAATTAAAAGTCTAATTTGCTAAACACTGATTCACCCCCCCTCTTAGTGTTCCTTGAGTCCAATAGTATGCCTCTCATGAATGAGTGATACAACATTGCCCTTCTAACAAACTACCATAAGTGAAACATCATAAATGATCATCGGTGACAACTACTAATCAAATGCAAACATTGTATTAAATCCACATGTTAAACAAAGCCAATTAATTACTTTCATCCACTACCTGACTACCTAAAAACCACAAACTAAGGTGGAAACATAACACATTAGTACCAATCATTCAAACCAATTCTTTACCCTCGATATGCTACATTTCCATGAGAGTGCAACATAATTATCCACACAATCACATATTTTCTTTAAACATCATCATTTACACACAAGGAAATCCACTTTATCCATTATTCAACACAATTCTCACAACATTTTCAACAAAAGATTAAAAGAAACACAATTCATTCCTCCATAAACACAACATAAGAATGAAGTATCACAATTATCTCAGTCATCTACATTGTCAAACAATCAAAAATAAAGGGGCGCACAAGCACCAACAAAGTCTTAAGTTATCTAATACATCATAAAAAGTATTAGGGTAAAGATAACAACACGAGAACACTACATCTCAATCTCCTGTACCGCAGGATTTCCATGGGCTCCCAAGTCATCTGCTTGACCACAACCAGTCATCTCCACATTTGCACCTTGATGTTCCACCCACTGAATATCATCTATTGTAGTCACTCTGTGGAACTTGTCTGCATCACCCCCTATTGACTCTGTGGTTGTCAACCTCTGGTTCAATCTAGGTTTATTTATATGTGAACATTGTCTAGCAAGGTGGCCCTATTGGACACAAGAGTAATGTCCCGCATCACTACCATTTCCTCTGCCTTGAGGAGGTGCCCCAGGCTATCAGAATCTACCTCTTCTAGTTGTAGTCCATATGCCCTAAGCTGACTGGTCAAGATGATAAAGCCTGGCTCGCAACCAATTTTAGATTCTCCTATACAAAGGATAGCCACTAGTTTGAACATCAATCATCCAAGTCCCATCCTCCAAACCACCTCTAAAACTAGGGGAGGTAGGAAAACGTTCCCTCACAAGATCCATCATAAGTCCCACTATTGCAGAGACATGCCTTCCCCTAAGGAGCTCTTCCCTCTCCCTAATCATTTGTTGATTGCTCTCTTGTCTAGGGCCAAGCTAGATAATGATCTCCTCAAGCAAGGAACATATCTGAGGGCCCAAGTGTTCCTCATGATCATTCTCTTGGGCACTCAAAGAAGGAGTGTTCTAACAACTAACTCCATGACCACCTCCCTAACCTATACCTTGACCCCAAGCTTGAGCATGTCCTCTAGGAATCCTACACATACCACCAAGGAAAAAGTTTTACAACCAATGAAGCGAGGGTGACTGAAGAGAGAAAACTAAAAATAAAAATTCTAAGCAAAAAATCTCAAGTTTAACACACAAACCACACATTCACACACAAATACAATTCACTAGGAAATTCACCACAAGGCAACATGAGGGTCCATAATGCATCCATGGTTGAAAGAATATCAATGCATTGCGCACTACACCGAGGGTCCTATTCTTTCCACTGATTTTGCACCATTGGACCGACACCACCTAATGAGAGAACTCAAGTTACAAAATGAGGAAAATAGAAGAGTGAAAACCTAAACTCAAGAATCTAAGCACAAGGTTAATATAATGGGATCATAGTGCTCAGAGTATGGATCTATGCTCTGATACCATGATGTAATGCCCCGCCGCATGAACCCCAAAAGATAATCAGAACAAACCAAAATTACAACATAATTTTTTTTAAAAAGTAAAGCATAACATAACATGTACATTAACATACAATACTTGTAATGCAATTATACTAGTACAATCACAACTATATCCTTTGGGTACATGTGACAACATTATGAAACATGAACCCACTTCACAACAATACTTAATGAATCTCAAGATTCCATTGTGAATCCATAAAATAGCATAAGTAAATAAATGTGCATACATCCATAAATGAACACATAACATAATCAAATGCATATATATATATGCATTACAATGATCATTCAGAGTAAACAAGTACATCACAATTACGATATGAAATTACATCATTCAAGGACTGTACATCAATTCAATGGTACTTCCAAACATGAATGGGAAAAGTACAATAACATGGTATAATACAACTAAGAAGAATGAGTTCCAACACCAAGCCTGGATCCAACACTAGTACATCCCTAGAGTCTCTACATGAGGAACAACTTTGCACATCTGGAACTTCGGATGGGGACCCAATGGGGTGCTTAGCATGTTCCACTTGACCTCGTGAACCCAAAATCCCACCCCTCATGCTAGGAGTTGATAGGAAATATCCTCAACCAAAATTCAAGCAAACCAATGGTAAACAAGACTCCACAACAAGGATAACAACACAAGATAACAACCCATAACATCGCTGACACATAACCACAACAAAAATAATGAATAACCAAACAAAACCATTTTCCAATATTATAGATCAACACTAAATAACCATAAGGGGTGCCCACAACAATAGGATCCAAAGTCTTCAAATGAGATCGCAATATCAACCAACAATAAATATCAAAGACACCTTTCATTAGAATCAACAAATTTTCCAAGAGGCATATATGCAACACTAAATGGCTGAAAGGAGGCTTCAACAACAACATCAAGAAACAATTACCTCAACAAACATAAGATACAACCCCTATCTCAAGGTGCAAGAACATGAAGGAGAACCAACAAGAAAGCAAGGTTGCTAAAGGATGGAGTGTCATCGCATAGGTGCTATGGGTTGCCGTAGTGTAACCTTCCTAGGTTACTAGATCACCCTGGCCACCTCTATCGGCCGCTAGACCCCCATGCCACTATGCGGGATCAACATACCTTGCAAAAATTACTATATAGAGGCAAGGTAGTTGATCTTGCCATTCTAGGCCTTCCCACTCATCCCAAGCATAAATGAGCACTTGGGCCCATGGAGAGGCTACATTATCTAAATTAATGTGAGATACTACCCAACCCCCTAATTAATTAATTAAGTTATCACTTGATTAAACTCCCAATGAGTTGCCCTGGACTAGCCACTTTTGGCACCAGATCCTCATTGAGAGCCACTCCCCCTTACCAGCAACAAAATCTCAAAATCAGAAATGGGCAAGCCAACCTACACAATAAACCAAAACAAAAAAAAAATCCATTACCATGTGAGGCATGCACCATCTCACGCTATAACTTCATAGAAAAGGAAACCACTTTTCAAGTGCAAGGATTAACCCACCGAAATCAAAATGAGCATAAGAGCAACTGTTCTCAAATCTGAACTGGAAACCAATCATGAAACAACACATCCTTTTCCCTGTTCTGGAAGCCCAAGAAGAAAGACTACCCAAAACCCACAATGAGGGTAAAATGAAGCAACTTAGTTGCAACACAAGACTTCAAGATATAAAATCTTCTTAGAAAAAAATCAACATGAGAGGAAAGACCATCAATTTAGAACCATTAAAACATACTTAAATCCCACTAACATTTTCAAAGAACACCCGCATAATCACCAACTTACTCAACCAATTAAATCAAGCACCCCAATAACCAACATAACCATGAAATTAACATATAATAACATTGGTTGGTGGTTTGCTGACATTTGGATCATGGTTGTTTAACGTTGTTTCCTTTTTAAATATCAAATGTTCTTTTTTGTATAGGTTTCTAGGCCCCTTCAAAACCCATCTTTTATCTCTAATCAAAATATATAATAACAAATCTCTTGATTCATGATTATAAACTAGAAAAAAACCACCATTAACAGGATCATCCAATTAACTTCTTAAATAAACTTCTTCAATAAACCCTTTATTTACGATAAAAAATAATCCAAATTTTCTTTCCTATAATTTCCAATGCACCTACTATATTGTTACTTTTGTATATCTAAATCTATAACCTTTATTTTATAATTCAATTACTCTTTTTATTTACTAAAATCACTTACGTAATCTATCTATAACGACTTGGCTACTTTTTAGTTAACTAATTCTACATCTTCTATAATCTTAGTCCATTACTTTCTTAATTCATAAGTTGAGATACACAAATTCAATTATTATGTGTACTAATTATCCTAAAACATTTTATTATATTTTATTTTCTAAAAGAACATAGTCGACATAATTTTATATAAAAGCAATTTATAAACTACGATAAAAATTTCCATTATAATTAGCATTTAATTATGTTTCCACTTATATTTAACATAGTGAATTGATTTATTACATAGAATTATACCTTTAACAACCAAATTAAATATTTAAGGAAAATATAAATGTCTAAATATACATTCCCATATGTACATTGACAGATAAAACCTATCTCACATATCATATAAATTATTCAACCAAACAATTATAGTTACGACAACACCGGCACATATATATAAAAACCAGACATATGTCTAATATATATACTTATACACATTGAATACAACTAAATGGTCTGAAGAACCAATAGAGATCTTATCAATTCAAACTTCTAAATAAAAACCACCAACCTGTATATAAGAATATCAAACCCTACAAAATTCTCTTAAATTGAATTCCAAATATAAGTGAAGCTATTGTAGAAGATCAAGTTTACTCTACTTCGGGTTATGGAAGCCATCGAATGAGATAACCAGAGAAGAACCAGGCATCTCCAAAATGACCCTACACTCTAATAAAAGAAGATGACTAAAAGAGAGCAACAACGACACACTAAAAATAACTTGCAAGACAAAAGATAGAGGAGACTGTAAGAATATTGCAGGCCCAGACATATAAGCTCACAATTGCCAAACATTGTAAAATAATGAATGTCTTCCTAAATCAAATTGATCTCATTGGATAAGGCATACAACAACATAAAACTACAGTTTGGTATGGAGGCAACAATATATGAAATTTTAAATTGCATAAGTCATCCCTAGCTCGCTACAGGCCGATGGCAGCAAATTGCTTTCTGCAGGCCTCTAAGAAGGAAAGACATCACCAAGGAGATTTGAATGGAGAATATAGAGAAAAGTGAATTCCAAATAGAGATCCAATAGTTGCCAAGTGCGTTGAACATGCCCTCAAGTAAAACTTAATCTCTTCAAGAATTGAAAGGCAGGCAACACCAAGGAATGCCCATAGACAATCCATAGACTTGCAACTTAAATAAGACACAAATCATCAAAACAACAGGTGTAACGAGAGACGCAATACAACAGGTGAAACGATTGCCGAAAACATGAAGTAATTACATATTTCCTTATTCTTTAATATTGAAACAAAATAATCCGTAAAAACCAGTTTGCATCTATGATAGTAGTCTCCTTAACAGAGTGGTTCGATTCATGGTACAAAATTCAAACAATCATTTGATAAGAAGGAGAATGTCCGCTTACACACAAACGAAGTATTGGAAATAAAAAAGAAATTGAATACAATACTGACCTGGGTTCCTACGCTTGATATCGGAAAGGAAAGATGAACTTAGGACCTCCGCTTTTCCACCACAAATCCTTCCAACTTAATCACGAGAGATTAATTCAATTCAAAAACCATATCATGATTCAAAACTATAATTTTCTTTCAGAATTATTTTTACAGAGCCCAATTTTCTTTTCAAGAATTTAAATCCATTTTTTTTTCAAAATCTCATCCAAAAGGAAATATATAGGGGGCTTCTGTTTTCGAAAACAAAAAAGGTTAAAAAGTCAAAAATCTCCAATAAAACAATCAGTATTTTTCCTCAAGAAACAATTTGGAATTGTGCATGCCCTTGCATGAAAATATTTCCTTCTTTTATTTTACTTTTCTCGCCTTATCAATTATCCCCATTTGATTTAATATATTAAATGATCATTTTCTCACTTTCTAATTTTAAAAAAAATTAATTTAAGTTCCCTTGCAATCAATTCTTATTTGATTGAATTGATTACTGAAGGTTAGTCAAAACATTAGATTTATCACAATATATTGAAATCAAATTAAAACAAACATAGTCACGAATCAACATGACATCCCAAAAGATAAATTTCCAATTATTACAATATAATTTAAAACATAGCTGTTATCAAGAAAATTTAATCTAATTATTTAATACTAAACATTTTCTTTTAGGAAAGCAATTTAAATTTAATTAATTGATTAAACAAGGTCATTAGAAAATTACGAAACAATGATACCACCAATAAACACTTACACAAATATACAGAAAGGTCACAATGGAGGGGCACTACAAAAAGAACAAGGATTATGAAAGTAAAAGAATACAATGTGTTCAAGGTGGAATTTTTAAATAATTTCTAGTACCAACTAGAGTGGTGTTGTGTTTACTCCGAGTCACCTATCCGCCATGAATGTGGTAGCTCTCTTAGCCACCCACAGTGATTTTTAATGCCCCCTACCTACCATAGATTAATGTATATATGTATTCCTTTAATTTGAAACAAACATTTTGGGTATGAATTTTATAGGAACTATAGTGTCATGGAAAAGGGTTTCAATCCAAGGATATATTTTTGTGTTCTCTAACTCATTTAAGGGGGAACACTTGTCTCATGGAGTAGGGTTTAAACCCAAGGGTATATTTTTGTGTTCTTTGACTCATTTAAGGGGGAAAAAATGTCTCAAAGCAAAAGTGTCATTTTTTCCAAGGTTTCAATTATTGAAAGTCGTTTGTAGGAGCATTGTGAAGGTCACAAATATCTTAAGATGCCATATTAGTAGGTGTGTTACAAATGTAACATCTCTAGGATTATATGTACATATTTAGGATATTTTAAAATATTATAGAGGCACCCCTCAACAAATTTAGTGTTGTGAATGTAATTTATTTTTTTGAGAATGTCACGTCATTTTAATATAATTACAACATTGTAATGATCATTCAATGATTACATATTGTTAGTATAATTAATTAATTATTACACTAGCATAAACTTAGGTCATATTTAAATTAGTCCTAGGTTGAATTTTTAATAAATCATAAATAAATAGGGTAATATTCCCTTCCTTGTTTGAAGGAGATAAGATTCCTTCTAGAAAGATGAGTTGTCCTTCTAGAACTTATTTCAACATTTAATAATTATCTAGATAGGGTTCACAGGTTGTCACATGCTATTAGATCAAAACACATGGCAACATCTCATGCATCTTAGGTTTTAATTCTTGCCTATATAATCAGACAACATGTTCATTTGCAATATATCATATCAATCAAATATCAATCTATGATCTAATGTTGTAGATCGATAGCAATCTCTCTTTGCAGCCCTAAGTTGCAACTCTTTATGTGTGGTGTAATTTCTCTTGGAAAGATCCTTTGAAGTGTGCACAACTTTATTGGATGATTCAACATCCATTATTCTAACATGGTATCAGAGCCATTCCATTGAGAGTTCATCACAGGATCAAGAAAGTTGGGCTGGAGAGATTCTTGCAGGTTGAAGGTTTCCATTGAAGGCTACTTGTTTCCACTCGGGGACCAAGCTGATTTCTAAAGTAGATAGAGTTAGATCTGAGCTCGCCATTGTCTTCAGAAGGCCATGAAACCCTAGGATCACCTGTCCAATCATCAAAATTAGATACATCAATCTGAGAGCTATTAGAGGTATTTTTAGGGTTTGCAAAATCAATTGTACTATCCATACAATTTGCAGCAAAAAATCATCCCGATTAGTTTTCCTCTAAGGAAAAATGTTTTTAGCAGGAGGCCACTTTTCGTTTCAGGAAAATTGGGCTAATATTCTTATTGTTTGGCAAAAATCATATTTTTCTATAGTTTTTGAAAAATATTTTTGGAGTGACTGCAAATATATTTACTAGTTGGCATTATTTATTCCTCCATTGACATATTATATTGGGTTGATTTATTTTTTAATTCATTGGCATCAAGTTTTTTGCGGATATATTTTTATATAGTTGACATCTTATTTTTATTGGCATTGTAAAAAAATAAAAATTAATTGCCATATTGGCAATATTGAAAATAAGGGTTTAAAATTTTATTTGAATTTTTCAGCACTTTATATATAAATCTGCAGAATTTCTTTTTGGTTGGCACATTCATTTTTTGAAGGAAGGTACTTGTTGGCCATTGTACTGTGTCGTCACATCAACCGTGCCGACCATTCATCGCTGGTGACTCCTAGCATTTTTCATCATTGCCAGCATCCTACCGGCCACCGGTGATTGTTTTTCTATCGCTGGCCTTCCTTCGGTCTCCACTGACAACCTTACCCCACTGTGGTTCCATTGGTATCCAAGGGCTCCGCTATAGGAGTGGAGTTGCCTCGTCGCCACTAAGCTACCGCTCCACCACTGCTATGCGCAGCGACATGTTTTTTTAAACTGCCGCCCAACCCCTGGTCATATCAACGACCAGGGGGTGATTTTTTTTAGCTCGAGGTGCTAGAATTTTGCACCTGGTTAGCCTATCATGCCCTAATAGGGAAGATTTTTTCAAATCATCATAACTTTTCACTAGTGTATCAAAAATCAACAAACGAGACACTGTCAGAAAGGTAATTCTAAGTACTTTCCAATGGTAACATCCATTCTATGAAATTTTTATTGTAGACAAATTCTATAGTCAACTAAAGTCAAAACCCTAATTTGGACTCGATGGCTCATATCTTCCTAACCGTTCATCGGATTTCAGTGATTCTAGCAACATCAAGAAGCATTTTCAGAGCCATTTCTCATTAAATCTAGAACCCTTGATTGTTTTTAGCTCCAGGTACTCTTGCATGAGATTTTTTCAATTTGGTGCATTTGATCAATAACCTAGTTATTTTGAAGCTTGGGACAATATTTTTTGATCCAAGTAGCATCACTTCAGTTGTACATCATCCTTGGAAGTCTTTATTTTTTGTTGAAGGTCATTTTTCTTTTTTTTTGTGGAGAAATTTCATTATGGGGCTTGCATATACTCCTTTGGTTATGTTGCACAAGGGTAACTATAAGCAATGGCGAGATGGGATCAACCACCATCTCCAATCAATTGATTTATTGCCACATCTATTTGGTATAGTTCCTCGTCCAAGTGAAGGAATTTAGGAATTTGCTTGGAGTTGTTGCAAATACACTATTTTAGAGATCATTTTGATGCAAGTTGTGTGTTATTTTTTGAGTTCTATTGATCATTGTGATTGTCCTCATATGCTTTGGGCTAAGATTTGGGAGATCTATGGAGATTCAGATACTCCACCATTCCTTGATGGTCATGATTCAAAATGTCATTCTTCAGATTAGGTACCCCACAATGATATTGTTGTGCAGGAGGTTGATTTCCTTGATCTTTTAGAAGAGGTTGACAAGGTTCCCTTAGGTTCTTCTTCTCCATCAGAGACAATTGGTATCCCTTCACAATCAGTGATTCCTTGTCCAGATTCATTGATTGAGGCTTCCACCATCATCGTTCATCAGGACACATTCAGTTTTCTAAACTTGGAATCACAAGATGGCTTTGTTTTAGGTATCACTGACTTGGCTACCTCTACAGGTTTGGAGGACATTCTTGAGGGGATATCACTCCTCTATTCAGATATTTCATGTATGAGACTTCTTTCCTGTCATTCCATTCAAGATTTGAGGTTTCTTCAACATCTACCATTAGATTTGCTTCAAAATTCTTTTAGTGGTTTTGAGGGAACTTCATTCAGGGGGGCTATCAAGTCTCCATCATATCCATCACATAGTCTTTAGATATTGTTCAACATCATTTTCTGCATTGTCCTGGTTTGTTATCCTCTTCATTGATTGTGGCATCTTCATCTTCAGGAAAGGAGACATTTGAGCAGAGTTTAGAGACATCATCGACATCCACCTTCATCCTTCCTTCCTTCAGTTCCTATCTAGAATGGGAAGCATCTCTGCACTTGCACTTGGTTTTGTTTTTTCCTAAGGGGAGACAAGTTTTTTGTCGACATTGGATTCTGTTATGTCTTTAGACACTTACCATTTTTTCAGGTGATCACATCTACTATGGGGGCTATATAATCTCCCTATTTCCACCCTCCGGGGGGCTATTGTCTTGTATCCATGTGAAAAATGGTGTACTTGGGGGGTATTTGGGAGTCCTCCATCCTTCCCATCCTATCTCACATTTTTTTTCTTTTCATCTCCTTTTTGGAGAGGGGTTTTGTTCCCACTAGGTTTTCCCCTTTTCTCTAGTTGTGGGAGATTTTTTGCATCTTCATGTACATGGGTACCTAACATATCCTCATAGCTAGGACCCATCTCATCATCTTCTTTCATAATCATTTCATTTTTCCTCCCTAAGTTGAACTTATGGGGGTGTCTTAGTGTAATTAATTAATTATTACACTAGCATAAGTTAACTTAGGTCATATTTAAATTAGTCCTAGGTTGCATTTTTAATAAATCATAAATAAATAGGGTAATATTCCCTTCCTTTTTTGTAGGATATAAGATTGCTTCTAGAAAGATGAGTTGTCCTTCTAGAACTTATCTCAACATTTAATAATTATCTAGATAGGGTTCACATGTTGTCACATGTGGTTAGATCAAGACACATGGAAACATCTCATGCATCTTAGGTTTTCATTATTGCCTATATAATCAGGAAACTTGTTCATTTGTAATATATCATATCAATCAAATATCGATCTATGATCTAATGTTGTAGATCAATAGCAATCTCTCTTTGCAGCCCTGAGTTGCAACACTTTTTGTGTGGTGTAATTTCTCTTGGCAAGATCCTTTGAAGTGTGCGCAACTTCATTGGATGATTCAACATCCATTATTCTAACACATATGAATGTGTAATTTGATTTGGCATAAATAGGCATGCTTTATTTTTAATTCTCTCATGTGATTCATTATTATGCTCAAATAAATGGTCAAGTATTTTCCTTATGTATCTTCTCTTTCTTCCATCTTGATTTGATTACCCATAAATATGTATTGGTTTGGGGTAATTTAGCTCAACCAATCATTATTTACAAACAAATAATTAAATAAATATGTAAGGTTAGTCTTAGCCTATACAATTCATGATATCATTATATATAGGGAACAATATTTATCAATTTATAAGAATCATGTATCCTACCCTCACTTTGTACTTAGTGTAATCATGTTAAATCAACCATATATAATTAGTTAGGTAGCTATTTTCTCTCAACCTAGTGACAACTTTTGGGGTTGACTCAACCATTTTGGTTCAACTACTAGTTTCATTTTTTCATTTTATACCCTAACCTATAGGAATACCCTTATGAGTCTAAGCTAAGATCAAAGCATAAGAGAGAAAACCCAATCTCATAGAGTTAAACTTAAGCCCTCCATTTTTTTGTTGATGAACCAATTTTTCTCACTTGATGAAAAACTTGGCCTTGTGAGTGAGATTGTATGCTGGAAATTGAAGCAATAGTTTTGGAACCCAACATCATGTACCATGTTACTAGGTACCATAATGGTAGTCTAAGTCTAGGAAAATTAACTATATGAATCATCTGGCACCATATATTTAAGACACAAGATCTTAATAAAATACCATAAAGACTATACAGAATAAGGTGGTAGGGGAGGATACCACAATAAAAAATACATCCAAGGTTGTGGAGGAAGGAACCAAAGACTTTCATGCAATACTTGTAGGAAACTAGGACATTGTGCTAATGAGTGTAGGAGTTTTATGGTGATAATACACATAAAATATTTGGTTGTCCCAATGCTAAATAATTCTATAGAAATGGATTTTAACTAGATACAAATAATCAAAAATAATTAGGGCCAAATGAATCATATGGTGTAAAATCATTAATGAAGATAACTAAGGTTGAAGGGTAGAATTCTAAAGGGTGAAAGAAATGAAATGTAAAAAATAAATGGGATATAGGAGAAACATAAGTTACAAAGGTAGAGTGGATAAAAAGGAATAAAAAGAGGAGGAAAAACTCAAAACTAAGGCTATTGAGGAGTTGAAGAAAAATAGAGTAGTGGTCATCACCTAGGGAGAGGTTGACACTAGAAAGAAGAAACACACACAATAAGTATCTAAAAAAAAAAGATGAAGAAAAATATACAAAGAATAAAAAAATGATGTGATAGTATTTAAATTAAAAACAATAATTAAAAAGGTGAAAAAGAGAGAGGAAGATAGGAAAGCCCATTTATTAGGATTGAAAGAAATGGGGAACTTAGAAAAAGATAGGATTTATTGGAAAAAATAGATAGTTCCAAGTATTGGAATAATTAGAAACTATAAATTAGGATAAGAACACAACTTAGGAACATGTTAAATACACCAAAATAAATGGAAAATATAATTATAGATATTTAGATATTATATGTCAAACTTAATGGAATGCTAGTAAGAAATATATTTTTGGATTTGCGTGTCAACATCAATATCATGCCAAAAAAATTTGAGGAGGTGTTATCAGATTCATAACTAAATGAGACACCCTACAACATATATCTAATATATGAGATTCCTACATGTCCATTAGGTACTTGAAGAAACATATAAGTAAATTTATGGGGATTAAAAAATATTTTATCATTGAAATTCATGAGGGAATCTCTAATCCCTTTACCATTCTCTTAGAGTTGAAATGGTTAATGGATAATGATATTTAAAAAAAGAAGAATTGACATTGCAAGGAATGGGAAAATTAGTACAAATGCTATTAAATGAAGGCATGTAGGGAGTATATATAGAATATATCTATATTGTAAATGATGTCGAGGAGGATGAAGAAAGAGTTAAAGGGATCTATAAAATTGATAGAATTTCAAGTAAGGATTAGATGGTGAACAAACATCAAAAGGTGAAATAAATATAAAGTGCCAAATCATAAAATAATACCCACAATATGATAGAAGGATATAATATAAACCAACCAAAAAAGATAACAATAAAGATATTTGAGGTGAGAAAGGCGTTCAGTTTCAAAATAACACCTAGAAATTTATATAATTGCACTACAAAGGAAGTGTCCCATCCAGAAAGGTAAAATATGATACCATGTAAAGAGAGAAATTTTATACATAAAGTTAATTTAAAATATTTAAGAGTTTGTGAGATTTTAGGATACCTTCAAACTATGGATACAACATATTTGAAAAAGAATATATATGAATGGATTCCTTGGATGAAATTAGTACTAATTGTAACAAGATGATGGGATACCCATAACACAAATATCCCTACCTAGAAATAATTAATGATTTTAATATATATATACGTACTTGGAAGAGGAAGGAAATGTAGATGCAGTGGAAGATTATGACGGAACTTCCAATACCACCTTGTAAAAAGAAAAGAGATGAAATGAAAAAGGAGAAATGTTGATAGATTGAGAATATAACTATTCTATTTAACGCTATCTGCTATCATGTAGACCTACTATATCCATCTATAATAAAAGGTAGAGACAAGGAATTAGGATATTATTAGATGACTTTATATAAAATTTTCAAATTTTAATATTTAAAATGAACTCTCAACAAGGTGTTCTAAATAATTATAGAGGTGATAGCTTTATTAATAGAGGATATAAGAAGAAAAAATGATAAAAATGAAGTGTTGGTGTGACCAAAAAGAAATACAAAATCTGTAAGATGGTAGAGTGGATGAGACAGGTAGGTATGGTACCACAAAAATCACTATATGTAGGGAAAAGGGGGAGAAAGATACCATAAAAGAATAAGAAAACCCAAAAAATTGGATGTAAGATAAGGGAATATGAGAGAGAGGTGATAGATAAAAAAAATATTAAACCCAATATTTCTACCAACTACTAAAAATTAGAGAGGAGAATGTGGCCAAAGATGGCACACCAAAGATAATCCAAATTGTGGAATATTGGGGTGATGAAGCATTAATGAAGGTAACTTATAAATATTTAAAGAATATGAATAATTTTTTCTAAGGTCCAATTTTATAACTAAAAGGTATAAAGGAGGAATTTGGATTAATAAGGATCCAACTAAAAGAAGATGCTAAACCAAACCTTAATCTTAACATAAAAATGAAGGTGAGAGGAAATTGATAAATGATTGTTGGAGGGATAATTACATTAGTTGAGAATGGACAATGGATTAGTATTATGGTGGTGAAAAATTAAAAAAAAGAGATATAAAAATATATTTAGATTTATAAAACTTAAATAAATTGTGCATCCATAATCCATTTCCATCTCTCTTTACATAAGAATTACTATAAATATTTGTTGATAAAAAAGTGTATTCCTTCACTAATGGCATCTCTAGCTACCATAAGGTAAAAATAAAAGAAGAGCATCAACTAAAAATTAATGTTGCTACTGAGTAGGGATCCTTCATGTATTTGATAAAGTTGTTTGGATTAAAGAATGCACCTAAAATACTCAACACGATTATAGTAAATACATTTAGATATTTCATTCAAGATTTCTTAGAGTCATATCTAGATTATTGGGTAATTTATGAGTTGTTAAAATATAATCTCCAAGTATTAAAGTTAACATTTGAAAGATATCACAACATAAGAATTGCATTGGATTTAAAAAGTGCATATTTTCCACTCCATTTGGTATTATATTGGGTCATATAATAAGTAAAAGGATATAATGGTAGACCCACTTATTTTTTCCATAATTTTGAGCTTACCCCCTTTGGAGAATGTATCCAATAATTTTTTATAAGGTATATAGATTAGCATTGTAAATTAATTAGAATTTATCCAACATCTTCTAGCCTAATTAACAATCTCTTAAAGAAAAAATGTAAAATATGAGTGGATAGATACATGCAAACAATCATTTGGTGTGTTGAACGATAATATAGCATGAGCTCCCATTTACATTTTATAAATTGGAATCAACTTGTATAGGATCTAATTTGCACCCCTTACGCAAATTTCCATTTCGTACACTCTCATCTTAGAAAATCAAATTCAAAGGTGAAATTCCACATCACCCAACTGCCTTCCTTCCACTTGGAAAATTCCTTTTGTGTTAGTGAGAGAATATTTGTTGGGGATGCATGCATGGTGTGCAGAAATTCACATGGCCCACTGTCGTCCCTGACAGATTCCTGCATTTGAAGTTGGTAGAGGCGTTACACTCCCAATTGGGGATGAATTGTAACATCCCTCTTCAACCAACCAACCTTGAAAATGGTAGATTCTTCCCATCCCACTTTCAAAAACATCCATTCTCATCTCATTTCATTCTCTAAGCAACAAATTCACATTCTCTTAGCATTATTCCACTTCACTTCACTCTCAAGAAACATTCCAACACTCCATTACGACAAAATTTGAAGCTTCATGAACTCCACATTGCAAGTGTGAAGCAAGCCATATAAGCATGATCTTGGAGTCTTGCGAGACCTCCCTTCATCATAGTTGTGACTATGGTGACCTTGCCAAGTCCATATTCTCCTCCATTGGCTAGTGAGCTTTTGGGTGGAGGTGGTAATGTTTCACTTCTCTCCCTTGTGATTTGATAGAAGTAGCATAGTACTATTTGTAGTGTTTTTCTTCTCTCTTCTTTCCTTCATCACATATTTCTACTTCATTGATTTCTAGTTGGTTGTGGAGGTGGAAATGCAAAAACAAGGGTTTGACTGAGGAAGGACCCTATATAGCCCCAACACTTTCTCTAGATCTTACACATGCAGTTATTGAATACATTCATTTGCTAAAGGATTCATTACTTAGGTGGTTGTAAGAATTTCCTTTCTTCTCCTTATCTTTATCAATTCTACTTCACTTTATTTCAGTTTTGTTATATTCTATTGCTTTCTCACATTCCAAGATTTCTTAGCAATTAGAATAGAAGTAGCCACTTTGTCATTTTCTGTGATAAACTCACTCTCTATTTCGTACGAGATGCCAACACACCTCTGGGACACCAGCGTGCCACGTTGTTGTTCATATCTCATGCTCCCATCCTTTGGCTGAGAGTTTGTTAGTTTGTCTAGATAATCTTTGTGACCTACTCTTTTTGATTCTAGAACTCTCACGCTATTCCTTGAAGTAGTTTAGGGAAGTTCGCTTCATGAGGCTCTCTAAATGAGGAGAAATTGTGAGTAACAAATTCCCCTTCTTTACATTTTTGGTGAACCCGACATGAAGCAATATCTACCCATTCGCTGATGTTGAGACTTTTCCCTTGTACCTTGTGATATTTGTACCCCTGAGTGTTTTGAAGGTTTATGAGCATCACAACCTAGTATATAACCTTTGGGAACATCGTTAGGATAAGTCTAGAACACCTTCTGATGGGGAAGATGAAGGTCACTTCTAGTTTCTCTACAAGCTTTTTTGTCGGATATGTCATTGGTATTTCTACCTAGGAGTAGTTGTCGAGGGGTGAGGTAGGATTCTTCAATGAGGCCGTCCACATCCCCACTCCTCTTGCATTTCCTACACCATGATCAGTAGATGAGTGTGAGGCCATTCACATTCCTTCATAATATATTGAGCTACCCTTAGCAAAGGGCTGGGTGACTTGGAGAATCACCTTGAAAAGGACCCAAAGTTGGCTAAAATTGCTTAGGTTATTAGCGAGATAAGTATATGGTGGGAAAAGACCGAACATGCATATAACTCCTAGCTAGTCTCTCTAATCTTACTGAAGCATGTGCCCTTACAAACAATGCTAACATTATACAAGGGGCCACTCTCGAGGAACATAAGAGAAAGTTAGGAATGCCAATGCATCCCACGTCCATGTATATGACCAACACAGTCCCATTGATCAATATCCCCTCTACCTTTGAGAGATCTGAAACTATCAAAGCAAACAAAATACCCTTAGGTTTTAGTTTCACCCATGTTGTCACCTCTAGTGGTGGAGGTTTTGGCGGGTTGAGTGGTGGGGGATTTTTTAGTGGTGGTGGCTTTGGCAATAGAGGTAGTGCTAGTGGAGGTGGTTTTAGTGGAGGCCATGGTGGTGGCTTTGGAAGTGAAGGTGGCTCTGGTGGAGGCCCTGCTGGTGGTGGTGGCTTTGATAGTGGCTTTGGCAGTGGCCATGTTGGTGGTTTTAGAGGTGGCTCCAGTGGTGGTTCTGGAGGAGGCTCCACTAGTACTTGGTCATCTAATGACCCTATTCTAAGTGCCCTACTTCAAAATATGGGTAAGATGCAAAGCTAGCTGGTGAGTCTCTCCCAAGCCTCTTCCTAGCCTATCTTTCAACCCTTCTTTTGACATAGTCCATTGTCGGTAGCAATCTTAAGTACTCCCTTCCCACAAGGAATGGAGATTTCCAAATTTGAGAAGTATGGAGTTAAAGGGGACCCAAAAATGCATGTGTTTGCCTTTAATTCCATGTGTACAAACTTCTTCCATCACGATGCATTGATGGAAAAATTATTCCCTCACTCTCTTAAGGATACAGTGCTCGAATGGTACTGTTCCTTACCTGATAACTCTATTTTCTCATTTGATCAACTTGTAAATTAGTTTCTCCAATAGTTCCAAGCCAACATCAAATTGAAGATGACCTTTTTAGATCTCGTCTGATGTAAACAAGGGGATACTGAGAAGATTACTGATTTTATAGCATAGTATTAAGTGCTCTTCTCACAGATCTTATATTTGCTACTTGATTCTAATGTGTAAAAGGTATTCATAAGGAACTTGGTAGAAGCTTTTTTCCCTTATGAAGTACCCTTCTTTCATGCATTTGTGTGTTGTGCTACGAGAATGTCAACAAATGGTAGTCTAGTTTGGGGGATCCTCATCATGCTCTTGTTCAAAAGGTAAGTCCATTGTATCAATCACAAGAAAAGGTAAAGTTGTTGCGAATGTAGTAGCCACTACAAATGATAATGACCTTAGATGCAACAAAAATTTCACAAAGTTAACAAAATCTTATTCTTCCATCTTATAGAGATTACTAAAGGATAAAATCATAACCTTGGAGAACCTTGAACCTCTCAAGGAACCTTACCCTAGTTGGCATGATGTGAATGCCTTCTGCCAGTACCATTGAGTCAATGGACATGATACCAAACACTATATGCACTTGCATGATGAAATACAAGACCACATCAAGGACGATACTATTCATCTCAATGGAAATAAATAAAATGCAAACAAATCAGTGGTGAAAGTGCATAGTGAGTTACATATATACATAGACCCATTTTTGTTGGATTCTGCCAACTTAATTATCAATCCCTTTGATTCTACCACTTGGCTCGAGGTAGATGTTAACATGGTTACAATTACTCCTTCCACACAACCTATGACCAACTCATCAAATGTGACATTCACCTCGCAGGATATGCCCTTGAACAACATATCCTCTCCCCTCTACATTCCTGCTCATCTCAATGTGAACATTGTGATAGGGGTCCTAGTTGACCATATGGGCCGAGTGAATGTCATTATAGAGGAAACATTATGGTTGACTTCATTACAAAAGGAGGAGTACAAAGAAATGAATTCCATCATCTGTACGCATGATGGCATTTCTCTCAAACCTTACAGTTCAATAACTCTATTCGTCCTAGTTGGACCTAGGGTTGTAGACACAATCTTCAATGTTATTCTAGAATCAAAATTTTTTAGAGTGAAGTTAGGCATACCTTGGCTAGCTTCCATGAATGGAATCGCTTCCATCATTCATAAATATTTGAAATTCTCCCATGAAGGTGTTATACACCATGACACTGGGTACCAACCATTAGTGTCCCATTGGGGCTACTTGCTAGATTATTTTTGGATCACCCCAGTTGGTCCGCTTCCCCCAAGAATGAAGCTACTTTACAAAATTTATGTGAAGTATAAGATCAGGGGAAAATGAAAGCCAAATTTGACCCTTCTAGTAGTGTAGCAGCAAGTTGCCTCTTCTTCTTGAAAGGGAAAGGAGAAGTCTACCTGTCTTCAGGGTGCTTCTTCTGCTCCTCTTTCCAAAGAATATTTTTGGATGAATATTCCTAGATTTTATCCACTGAGTCCGATGATACTGACTTGATGAAAACTCAAGATCCAAATATCTGATCTTCCCACCACACCTCCTGGACCTTGGACCTATCTATATGGTAGAAGGAAGGGTCCTCGAGGGGAATCCTCTATGTCCTAGTCTTCGAGGCCTCCCACCGCTCCTAATCCAAAAGTAGTAAATGGGAAGAGGCCCACTACTGAGGCACTAGAGCTGACTCCCCTCATCATTTCTCAACTTGATCTCATTTAGGAGCTTGTCCATTTTCCAAAAATGACTATGATGGACACTCGTATGGTTGAGTAGGAGTCTTCCATCCATTCACAGCTCCTAGAATATATCTCAAAGAGTCATAGAAACCACCTTGCATGTGAGCGGAAGCATAATTAGTGAAAGGCTCTTGAAGCTGAGCAGGCCACTTTGTAGAAGAAGGAAGAGGAGACAACCACCCTTGCTTTAGGGCCTCCTACTATTTCCTCCTCTATCATCCCCTCTGCTTTGGTTCAACTAAGCTTCATATCACTTTTGGATCCTATTTTGAGTGTGCCTAACCCCAAAAAGGTGCAGGTGTTCATCGCTCCTTTGGTTGAGCTGCCCTTATTAATGTCCTTATTGGAAATCCTACCTTTCCCTAAACCTATGGACATGCTGAATACCTTAGTGGTGTTTTCCATAGTTTTCTCCTCCTCCTTTGCACCTCTTGCCTCATCTGTGGGGAGTTCACATCCCTCAACAAAGCAAAAGGTAGAGGTTGTCCCTTCCAATAATGGAGGGGATATGATCCAGGTGGATCCTAGACAACCTAAAAATTTCACAATCTTAGAATCTCATGAAACTAGCATCATCACACAGAGCTTGTTGACATGGTCTTGGTGCAACTTGAACGGGCTCAAAAGGAGTTTGTATGTAGAAGTTATGTGCAGTCAAATGTCTGGTCAAACAAGCAAATCAGGCATTCAAAAAGGAAAAAAATCAAAGTCATCAAAACTAGTCAAAGTCAAAACCATTTTGTAGTGCTCATCATCATGATTCTAACAAAGTTTGTTTCACGAAAAACAGAGTCCATATGGTGAAGTTACGGAAGGTCAAAGATTGGTCAAAGTTGCCCCGATGATGTCAACGCCCAGTCAGCTCTCAGCCAATCAGCCCCTGAAACATGGCATCCCATGACAATATTATTACTGGAATAATATAAAAGTGTAAAAAAAAAAGAAAAAAAAATATATAAAAATTAATATATATTAAAAAAAATCTATAAAGTGAGCACCACCTATTAAAGTGGGATGCCACCTAAGGAATAGGGGGTAGCCCACCTTATATGGGAAATCTCCCTTGACTTTAGGGGAAAAACTTAAAAGGAGGAGAGGATGGTGGGATTACCACCCACCATTTTCTCTATAAGATTTAATTGCTTTTTCAAAGCCTTAGAATAAGGCTAAATCCCTTTTTCCTAGAGGCCTAAATTGTCCCATATTTTTAGAGACCTAGAATATTTTCCTTTACACAAAAATATTAGGAATAGTATTCCTAAATTAAGGGGTCAAATAAAACCTTACATAAAATATTCCCTAAATAATAGAGAATAAATCCATTCGTAACCATTCAAATGGAAAGTGAATTATTTTGAGGGGATATTATCCTTCCAAAAATTATTAGAGGATATTATTGATTTTTTTTCTTGTAATAGGAGATATGGGTATATTTGCAAATAATATGGTTTTAGCCCATATTAGCAAATAAATTTGTATAAAAGGGGGAGAGTTTTGGCTTGAAAAGAAGTAAGTCTACTTGGAGAAATAATTCCTTTGTGAGAGTTGAATTCTTTTTGAGAGGAAGAATTGCAAGGTGTTGTTATACACCAAAAATTGTAAAAGTGAGAGATTGTGAGGAATTTTATGTAGGTTTTTTGAAGCTTGAATATTGTAAGAAGACATCTTCAGGTGCTTGGCGATATTAATAAAAGTGGTCTAGCATTGAGAAGCAGACCCAGAGATGTAGTCCTGATTGGACGAACTCCGTTATCAACTTGTGTTTGATTCTTCTATCTTCTGTCTTATTATTCTTCTATCTCCTGTCTTACATTCTCTCTAGTTTCTTTCTAGTATTTTCATTTTGGCATTTAAGTTCTAATTACAACATTTTAGTAATTAGTTAATTTCATTGAGTTCTGTAAAGGATTAAGTGAACTTAGTCTGTAATTTCAACGATTAAACAACATATTCACACAATTCTGTCTGGATCGGGGAAAAATTGTAATTAGGATTAATTTGCAAGTTATTTTGTAAACCTCTAATTTCAGATCAAGATAAGAGGAGCCCACCTTCTCCAAAGGGTGGTCCTATGCTAGCTTGTTCTATCTTGGTGATAGAAAAAGTCTTGGCTTCCCCTGAGTTTGTCACCGCTTCCAAGTCACTTGATGAGTCAAGCAATCAATCTTAGGTGCAATCCTCTCCATCCATTAAGGTATGACATGGAACTCCAGTAAAGTGTATGTTCAACTTTGTGGATGAAGTTCTAGCCTTGTTAGCAATCTTCACAAAACCACTCACCATAGCTCCACAAGAGCCTAGTGCATAAGACCTTGCAGGGCCTTCTTCCTTAGCCCCTGTTGTAGGAGGGTTGGAAGCTCCTCCCCTCAATATTCCACCACTATAGACTTTCCATCCTTCCCCTTATAATGATATAGATTGGGAAGTGGACAACTTGTTGGTCAACGAGTGTTAGGGGGAGGCCTCCTCTTTATCTTTAGATTAGATGTGTGTGTGTGTTGTGATGTGTTCCACCATGCTTGTGTTATGTGTTATTGGATGACCCTCATCACTCTTATTAGTGATTGGATATAGAAGTGATTTTGTGTCGTGAACCTTCTTCTATTTGTATCATCATTCTTCCACGTTTGTGTTTGATTTTTAGTAAATTAGGGACAATGCAAAGTGTTGGGGGAATTTGGACTTCCCTTCCATGTTGACTCAATTTTTTATTTTTACTTTGTTTTTCATGCATTCTTCCTGATCTAGTGGGGATTGATGATCTTTCGTCTTGCACCGCAATTACCTATTATTTATATGAGCATAAGTAGATCTGACCCTGCGAAACTAGATCCCCCTGTTTCCTTTGTTTATTTCTCTTTAACTCTTTTGTTATCCTTCTCTCTTCTTTGCTTGAGTTGTACCTCTCATATGTGACAACGCCATTTCTATAAAACTTCAATTTTTAGGAAATGCATTCGTTGCTAACAAATCCTTTCTTGAGAATCTTTGCAATTTTTTTTTAACAATCGCATTCTTGACTTGTACCCCTAAAGGAATGTGTTTCCTTCTTCATGGGTTCATAAAGAAGGAATGTGAGAGCCTTCCTTTGAGGTGGGAAACTTTGGCCTTCCCCTCGCGAGGGGGTATTTTCTTCCTTTTGAATTCCTTGATGAAGTGAACATCTTTTGAAAGGGTTCCTTAATGATGAATTGATTTGAGAAAAAAATGTCTATGTTACAATTTCAAATAACACATTGATTGAGTGGACCCCTCTTCATGTTGGGTTCTCGAGGGACCCCTTTTAAATCCTTCCAATTTATTGATGGTTTGCATGATTTTTTGTGTAGCCGCTTTATTTTCGGACATGTTTTATCTATGGGTAAACATGTTGCTTTGTAGGTGTTCTTGTAAAGCCACTTTCTAATATGACTCTATAGAGTCTCTTTCATTGGGTTTCCTCCATGTGAGAGATCTTGGGGGATGCCTCCTTGTAGGTCTATGGGCCTGTAAGTTGCTTACAACTTTGGGCTTCCTACAAGTGAGAGATCTTGTGGGATGCCTCCTTGTAGGTCTATGGGCCTGTAAGGTGCTTACTTCTTTAGGCTTCCTCCATGTGAGAGATCTTGAGGGATGCCTCCTTGTAGGTTTTTGGGCCTATAAGGTGCTTAATTCTTGGTGCTTCCTTCATGATAGACAACTTGGGAGCTGCCTCCTTATAGGTCTACGAGCCTGTAAGATGCTTTCATCCTACGGAATTTGTCCATTGTTGGTCCGAGGGCCTTTAGTGTACTTTGTGCAGCATCATAGTTCTATGGGGTCATGAAGCCTTTTATTCAAAGATCCTTAGGGAGAGTAATTGTGGAGTCCTTTTCCTTTCCCATGCTTTCAATCTCGCTAGATTATAGTCTACTTCCTCAATGGTTTAGGTATAAATGTCTAAACCTTCTATTTGTTCGATCTACTTTACTGAAGCACTCATTAGTATTTGTGCTCGCTAATGTGGGAGTAAAATGTATAGGAGTGAATTTGCACCCCTTATGCAAATTCCCCTTTCACACACCCTCACCTTAGAAAATGAAATCTGAAGGAGAAATTACACATCACCCAACTACCTTCCTTCCACTTGGCATCTGTCTTTTGTGTCGATTAGAGAATATTTGTCGAGGACACATGCGTGACACGAAAATGTCTGCATGGTGCACTTCTGTCTCAAATGGATTCCTATGTTTGAAGTTGGTAGAGGTGTTACACTCTTGATTGGGGACAAATTGTAACGTTCCTCTTCAACCAATCGACCTTGAAAATAGTGGATTCTTCCCATCCCACCTTCAAAAACATCCATTCTCATCTCATTTAATTCTCTAAGCAACAAATTCATATTCTCTTAGCATTTTTCCACTTCACTTCACTCTCAAGCAACATTCCAACACTCCATTACAGTAGCATTTGAAGCTTTGTCAACTCCATATTGCAAGTGTGAAGCAAGCCATAGAAGCATGGCTTGAAGTCTTGTGAGACCTCCCTTCATCACAGTTGCAAATGTGGTGATCTTGCCAAGTTCATATTCTCCTCCATTAGCTAGTGAGCTTTTAGGTGGAGGTGGTAACGTTTTGCTCCTCTCCCTTACAGTGATTTGATAGAAGTAGCATAATACTATTTGTAGTGTTTTTATTCTCTCTTCTTTCCTTTATCACATATTTCTACTTCGTTGCTTTCTAGTTGTCTGTGGAGGTGGAAACAACAAAATGAGGGTTTGATTGAGGCAGACCCCTGTATAGTTCCAACAATTTCTCTAGATCTTATACATGAAGGTATTGAAGGAATTCATTTGCTAGAGGCTTCATTTCATCGGTGGTTGTAAGCATTTCCTTTCTTCTCCTTGTCTTTATCAATTCTACTTCACTTTATTTCAATTCTGTTATATTCTATTGCTTTCTCACATTCCAATATTTCTTAGCAATTAGAGTAGAAGTAGCCACTTTTTCATTTTCTATGATAAACTCACTCTCTGGTATGTACAAGACGCCAACGTGCCTCTAGGATGCTAGTGCTTCGTGGTGTTGTTCATATCTTGCACTCTCATCCTTTGGCCAAGAGTTTGTCAGTTTGTCCAGAGAATCTTTGTGACCTACTCTTTTTGATTCTAGAACTCTCGTGTTGTTCCTTGAGGTAGTTTAGGGTAGTTCACCCTGTGAGGCTCTCTGAATGAAGAGAACTCATGAGTAGTGAACCCCCCTTCTCTACACAACCATTATAAGTGCATGTAGTTGAGTCTAATACAACAATTGGTATAATAATCACATGATTGAGATGTAGGAAGTACCATCCTATTATATTCACTAGCAAAAATATTGTAATAATTGAAAGGAACTATACAATAACTGAAAGGGATGCATTAACAATGTATTTTAGCAATTCCTTTCATTTTATTCATCAACCATGAATCACTAAAGTACTTAATGCACATATCCAGATGTCTAATTTATAATACATCTTTTCAAATTATAGCTCAGTTAACCATTTTTCAACAAATTTCTCTAAACCATTGAGAAAAACCACATTAAAAGAATAACACACCATCTCATATTTATCCATATCCATGTACATTGAAATAATGAAAACAATGCTCAAATGATAAATGGTAACATACTTGCATACATGCACTCAAATTCAACATATGTTGAGGGTATGTGCAGGATCATCATGCAAAAAACAGGCCCTTAAGTGGCAAAAAATTCAGAAAAATCAGTGTTAGGCAACTTGACGTAAATATTTGAATAAGTTATCTATATTATTTCAAAAATATGTAAGAATAGAATTTGTAGAAAATTGAATGTAGTTTCTAAAATACTAGGTTTATTTAAAATAAATAAAATCTATTTGGTGAAAATTTGAAATTTCAATGCAATAGTACTTAAATTTCAGGGAAAAAATAAGTAGGTGTCTTCTGACCCCCTAACCATAATAAAATGATAATATTTTTTGTAAGATTTTATATATAAGTAGAGGACTCATGTCGGATGTGATGCATATTTTTTGTAATTTTTCCAAGTAAATAATTAATTATGAATTTTTATTACAACTTTTAGAAAATATAAAACTTCGTCTTAGACCTTAACTTGGTCAAAACTTCATGAAATTTAATTTTTCTTTTTTTAATCCTATAGTATGTGAAGCATAGAATGTGACGCATGTTTTGGATTCAAAAAATATGATACCGTTTGAAAGTTATAGATGTTTTTCAATCAGCCTATCGATCATTACTATAGTCGTAATTCTAATAGAAAATGAATAATAATTATTTATTAAATTCAAATTAAATCATAATTTATATTTTTGGAAAGCTGAGAATCTCCTCTAAAAACCCTTTTCGTTTCATTAATTTTGGATCAAAAAAATGTCGTCAGCCACATACCCTACAAATATTGCCACTTTTTGGCGCACCATGATCCTGCATGATGAAGCATGATGTAACAAATAACAATATTCATCAAGATGAAGCATGCTTCTGCCTCTACCATAAACCCTAAACAGAGTGTTGTTGCTACTAATCTTTCACAAGAAGTTGTACTCAACAATGTTAATGGGTGGTCACCTATCCCTATTAGTTTTTGTTGTTGTTGTTGTTTCCTTAGTAAGCAGAGAGAATGGCAAGAGTATTGTTGCAAGGTAAAAATAATTAAATCCTTATTTCTATCCTACAAGTCATTTGAAAAATTTCCATACTCTATTTTGAAGCCTCCACGCAAGAAAACGACTGCCACATATTGTCCAACAAGCTTAAATGACAACCAATTGCACAAATATGTGCCTCATCTATAACAAAGAGCCCAAAACATTAGAAAGCTAGTTTAATATTCACATTGCCCTCTTTTCCCATTGGCTCATAATTTTTCAAATTTATTCAAACTGATGCATAGATAATTTATAGTAAACCACATTGAAAATCAATGCATACAGTTGTACCCATACAAAAAATACCATATTGTACCAAACTTTCAGCTAAAATATTGTCATCTTCAAAAAGATTGATAAAATTCATATTGTATGAAACTTTCACCAAAAATATTGTCATATTCTAAAAGATTGATTGTTAGTTTGTAGTAAACTGTACCAAAAATCTTGTATTGCATGCAGACAATCTATTGTTGAGGTAAAATTATCATTAGTAGTTGCCATTGGCCTAATACTATTCTAATGAGTTTGACTTTTTTTAGTTAACTAGTTATTAATAATTTAGTTTTCAACCAATCAAAAACAATATTTAAAAAAAAAAATAAAAAAAAATAATTTTGTAAAGTCAACTTGTAAAATATTTAACTTCACAAATTATAAAAAATATTTATTGTACATATGATTGTTTAAAAAGCTATGTGTGTTATTGACCCATTTGGAGGGAAAGCAAGGTTAGAAAGCAAGATAAACATTTTTTTAAAGAATGAGTTTTCATTTTTTGCTTTATAAAGTCATTTCATTCAATCTTTCTAAAATAAATGTTACTTATTTTGACTTTTTTTAAGAATGTAATTGTTATTTTTTATTAAAGAAAATCTCACAAAAATCAATTAACTATTTTATAGTGATTTAACCTTTAATCTTTTTTGATCCATTTATTTGTGTTATATCATATTATGTCTTCATCATTTTTTTTTCCTATTTTCACTTTTACTTCATTTTTCAATCTCCTCCCTCCCTTCCCTCTCTCGCCACTTAACTCTTCTTAAGGTCATTTCTATAATCATATTCTTCATTATCCCCTTCCTTTGATGAATCATTGAGTTAGGGTTAGGGTAAGGTCATTAGAGTTATTTATTCATTGTTCGAAACATTTAACTTTAACCTTTTTTGATCCATTTATATGTGTTATATCATATTACTATATTATTCATTCTTCTATTATGTCTTCATCATTTTTTCACCTATTTTCAATTTTACTTCATTTTCTAATCCCCTCTCTCCCCACCCTCTCCCACTACTTAACTCTTCTTAAGGTCATTTCTAGTCTTCCTACAATACAATGAATCATTTAGTGTGGTGCAAAATATCAATTCAAAATAGCATACATAGTTTAATCTAGAAATGTTTACTCTATCATGGACTTTGAAAAATCATACTATCTATAATCATCGATTCGTTAATATTTAACAATTATTGATTTGAATGAAGAGATATAGTTGCACTTGTATCTACTACGAATCAAATATGATAATTTAATATAATATATTTTATTTGTTAATATATATATTAAATTAAAAATAAACAACTTGTAATGAATAAACATTTTAATATAAACAATTTTATATTAATAGCAAGAGAATAAACATTGTCAACATGTAGTATCTAACTTTTAATGATTTTTAGTATATATTATATTTATTTTATTTATAAAATTTATTTAAAATATAATAATTTTTGTAATATAACATTTATTAAATATGTTATTTATTTAAAAGTTAGTGGTAAAAATTAAGTTTATAGTTATGGATAGTGTTACAATCATAGTTAGGGTTAGAGATAGGTCTAGGATTAAGATAATGATTTAAAATTTATGTTAGGGTTAGAGTTTGGGATAGGGTTAGGGATAAAATTAGAGTTAGGGCATGAGATAGGGTTAGGGTTAGATCATTAAAATAACTAATTAACAATACTAAAACACTATAATTAACAAAACATATATTTATTTTTATTCACATTAATTAAACTTACATTTAATTTTTATCAAATCTAAAAAGCAATAATTACAATACTATTAAGACAAGTACTAGTCACTAAGTGGCACTTGTTTTCTCATGCAAAGCATTGTAAAACCTTATAAATAAGTGGCAATCTTGCATTGCATGTAGACAATCTATTCTTAGGGTAGAATTATCAGTTAGTTTTTTTAATTATTTTCCCATGCAACGCATTGTAAAATCTTGTGGACTTATTCATAAGGTTTTAAAATGCTTTGCATGAGAAAATAATTTTAAAACTAAGATAAATTGTTTGTATACAATGGAAGATTTTTGATAGAGTTTACTACAAACTAACAATCAATCTTTTAGAAGATGACAATATTTTAGCTAAAAGTTTCATACAATATGAAAATTGAAGAAATGTCAAAATTTTAGCTGAAAGTTTGGTACAATATGAGTTTTTTTGTATGTGTACAAGAATATGTATGATTTTTTATTTTCAATGTAATTTTAGTGATGTGAACCTTATAAATAAATGCTTGGCAATTAGTTAAGAGTTTATAAATACATGCTATTTAAATTCAAGTTGTTTACATAGAGTTTCCCCTTCTAATTCATAAAATAATTTTAGTGCACATTCGTTATGTTTTGAGTGGCATTGAAAGATGCAAATTAAAACACTAACACATAACCATGGCATAGGACTTAGGAGCTTCCCCTTCTAATTCAAAAAGTAATTTTACCACACATCTATTATGTTTTGAGTGGCATTGAAAGATGCAATATAAAATATTAAATACATTCCCATGACATAATATATTTTATAGTTTTTGAATGAAATATACTTATTAAATAATATAATAATTATATAAAGTAGTAGATAAAATGCTGACAAAGCTTGTGCTCATAGCATCTAGATAATGTTTGGTTGTACAAACTGGTAGAGACAGAACTTTTGCCTGAAAGACAGGGCATTAAAATACACAACAGAAGTACATTGGAAAATAGAATTGTTGCACTTTTTCGTTCCATAGACCAACAAATTTGGTAAGATTTTTTTCTATTAGAAACCAAAGTCTCAAAGGGAGAAACGAAGTCTCCAAACAAGGAGAAGAGGGAAATCCAACAAAGTTAAATATGAAATCAATAGAAAGGAAAGAGTACAATCAGTTAGATTGCCTTTCAAATCATTGTGAAAGAAGAATTTCACAAATTAGGCATGGACGCAGGTGATGGAAGGTAGCCGTTGATCATCCTTGCTGCCTGGTGAGGAGAAGCTGTAGAAGGGTGCACATTTGAAGAAGCTAGAGGAAACCCGGGAAACCCGTTGTTCTGATGAGCTGAAGCAGCTGAAGGAGCAGAAGAAGAAAGCTCAACGCCCTCAAAGGCTATAGGAGGATGCACATTTGAAGAAGCTAGAGGAAAGCCGAACCCGTTGTTCTGATGAGCTGAAGGAGCAGAAGAAGAAAGCTCAACGCCCTCACGGGCTATAGGAGGATGCATACTGCCAATGCAATTACCATCGTCAATTGCATCATTACCATCTTGGGTGAAATAAATTTCATAGTGAACAGGATTGTCCATGCATGTAACTACAATCGTTACTGGACCAGCTGCCCAAAGACTGTCTCCAAAAATATCTCCAGTGACCTGCCCTCGAGGAGATCCCAGAGTCGCTGGAGATCCCAGAGTCGCTGAAAAAATGCTGCACGGAAAATTCCAAGTGGAAGGCATGAATGAACCACAGAGCTTCTTCAACTCAAAGACGCCTTTCAAACTTACAGGGGGTTGTACAATTCCCCCATTGAAAAACTGTATTTTCACATTGTGGACTAAGCCACAAACTGTCAAAATGGATATTCCAATCTGATTCCTCTCACTGAACGCGCCCAAACTATGAATTATGTTACACCCTCCTGGCAAGTGAAGAGCAAGAGGTCTGGTTGCACCTTTGTACCCTTCTGTAAAAGGAAGTTTGGCGCTGTTTTTAGAACCCGGAGGGCGACCCCTTGGCTTCTTTAATTGATTTAAAGAAGACTCTTCTGTAGAATGAGCCTCTTTTCCCATTTTCTTTGTCATCATCTTCAAGGACTGGAGGGCTTCTGCATCAATTCCTATCAAATCCATTACAAAACTTCAAGAAATTCAAGAAAAAACAATAAAGAATTCAATTCAATAATGAATGTTCTAACCAGCTTCATGAGGTCCTACCTCGATTACTCTGCACTTGTTCGCCGCCCAGGATATGTTTAGCAATTCGAGAGACAATCTAATCAAGCTCCTACACTGATCTCCTTCCTTAGAACAACCAAGCGCTCTCTCTCTCTCTTGCTTTACACAATAAGACGTAGAAGATACCCCTTATAAAGAAATTCGGGGGCGCTGCACTCTTTGTCATATCTTGACGTTGAACTGTTAATTTTAGCTTCATAAAGCGGTCTACGGCAGCAGTTAACTGGAGTTCAATATTTTAAAGAATTAGTTAGGAACTGAAAGTTATAAATATTCTAGAAGACAATGCAATAGGGGTTTAGTTTTTGGGTTTCGGGGGCTTTAGTTTGGAGTCTAATTCCAAGACCGGCATGGTGCATGATGCATGGGCTGCATGTATGGGCAGCGGCTATCCAGCTGGGTCTTAACTCACCGTTAATCTCCAGTTTTAGTGACTCGCAGACTGTTTCCATTTTAATCGATCAAAGCATAAATTGACGGGGTTTTTGATCAGACATTACAGTGTGGAAGCATGTCCAAGGCATCAAAATATTTGACAAAATGCCCAAAAGAAATGTGGTCTCATGAAATGTCATGGATTTGTTGAAAAGCCCTCATAAAATTTCAAGCAAATATAATTGGCGGGTGCAAAACTAGATTCCATAGCCATCATCAACATGGGAGTTTCAGAGCAATGTATAAGCACAAAGCACACAAGCAATTTAGGAACACTTTTATTGCAGGAAATGGAAGCTTTTAGTCCAACGTAACAGGAAAGTGTAATGCTAGAATTCTGCAACCTTTACCAGCATCTTCCATACGTGTGCAAAATCAAGAGCTTTGAAACTGTGTTTGACCATTCATCAAAATGCAATGGAGCAAGGATTTCTGTCAAAATATATTTGTTGATCAAACTGGCAGACCATTAAAATGGCACGAGGTAACCAATTAAGCGTGGAATTCTCTCCTCTGCTTACATCAAAGGTTCAAAAACATTTTTTAGAAAAGCATTAGAACCAATAGAGAAAATATATCTCAACAAGAATCTAAAAGCTAGCGCTATTCCAAACCTTGTCTACAGATTTGATGGTCGTCAACTTTACTATGATCATTTTGCCTTCCAAACATTTAATGCTGATGATTGTGGATTCAGTGCAAGGGCATACATATTCCTTGATTTTAGCTAAGTTGCTGACAAATCATGTCTTGAAGCTCACGCAATACTAAAGAAATATATAAATCTCTATGCACATGGGAACAGATATCCTGCCCTTGCAAGTGTTATCAACACCTCTCTTCTCTGATTATCAACTACTGCAGCATGGACTCTTATGGATGGCTATGCCTTCAACCATTAAACAATTTATGTGCATAGGTTGAAGTCTATGATCGATAATTGAAAAATTACAATGAGCTTATCCAACCTAATAAGTTTGCACTCAATTCAAAAGGAGGTATCTTAAAAGTTAGCTCTGGTGGTCAATTGCTGCAAAGCTCAATAGTGGCCATCCCAACATCAATGTTATTGTCAACATTGTTATATCAATCTTCATGGTGATATCACAAGTAGACATCTAGGCTTATAGACAAACAATTGCACCTCAATATAATTCTTGTTTCCGAAGAGATTAAATTTAGGACACTCATCAACAAAAATTAGTTCCTCTTCCTACCAAAAAAATTCTACATATGAGAATAAATGTCTCAAGTTTGTAGTCAAGTCTCGGGAGGAGATGATCCACTTCTTACTAAGGACTTGGGATTCAGTGTCTAGCTATGATTCCTCTGGTACTATTACTCTACATGCTAGAGGTAGAAGATGCGTTTTGGTGTATCAGTCCCTTCTTTTTGGAAGATCCTTGGTACTTAGGGCAATGCTGAATTTTGGGATGAAAAAATCAAGGAGTATGGAAATTCATTTACACAAGGAAGCACTCTCTATATTTATAAAAGTCATATATAAAATTGAGGAAGATGCAAATGATTTCAACAAAAATGGAGATAAAAAGGTATAATTGACTTCGTTATGAAAGCATTCTTGGAATGGAAAAATTGTGCCAGTTGAATATTATCAATAAGATCAATGTATTCATCATTCTCTCAAATATTTAGAATTCCTTATGACTCTTGGAAAGGTGACTCGAGTTGGATAAATGACTTTATTGTTTAAAAAAAAAAAGAGCTCATTAATAATTATATTTTAAAGAATTAGTTAGGAACTGAAAGTTATAAATATTCTAGAAGACAATGTAATAAGGGTTCAATTTGGAGTTTAGTTTTTGGGTTTTGGGGGGTTTAGTTTGGAGTTCAGTTTTTAAGGGTTTGATTTGGAGTTCAACTTTTTTTGGGAGTTTGTGGGCTCTTTAGTTTAGAGAAATAAATAAAGAATGATACATTTGGTTTGTGAATCTAGGTGCATTTTCCTTATGTTGTGAATTTCTCTAATGTTGAATTTATAATTGTTGTTTAAATATTTTATCATGATGAATTGTATTTGTTTTCTCTTTGCCTAAATATTTTCCTTGTGCATCTACAATGAAATGATAGGTTGTTTCCTGATTTGTGAATAATGAAACTAGTTGTGGAGATAGATATCTTATGTTAGATTGTATTTCATTCTTTTAAACCCTAGCTACATTATTTTCTATTCAACAATCAACTCCTACGAAATGAATCTTTGTGTTCATCATCCTTTCTTTGTAGTTACCTATCTTATTTTTTGTTTAGTTTAGTTTTATTTCTAGCTTTCTAGTTAAAATAATACCCCAAAAAACCAAAATTAAAACCAAACGAGGGAGTTGTCCCTTTCAAATGTATAGAGGAATATTGTTAATCCAATAGAAATCTCTCTAGCTATTGAGTATTTGTCACTATCTATTGGGTGAGTTTGAGCTAAATTTGTATAAAATATCACTGTGATAAATCTATTTACCAACACAAGACAATTAATAGGAGTGGATAATATCTCCTTTACTTTAGGCTAAGATAAACCCAAAAGAGTGTTCCTAGGGGTAATATTTAACAAGATTTGAACACAACTAAAGATATAGAAGTAATTAGACCACAATAGTATCTAATATACACCTAGTGCCAAAAATTTCCACTAGATCAAGTACTAACCTATTGCACATATAAGCTCTATTAAGTTGATCCATTCATAATTGTAAGACTACAAGATGTGGGTGTACAAGACATGATTATGTTAAGATGAAATCCTTCAATGCTTACTAGAGATGTTTTCCTAGTTAACACATCAAACCATGAAATGTATAGAAATCTACTTTTCATTCCTAACTACTACTTAAACATATTGATCTTTTTAAGGTACATGGAAGGTGAAACACTTATAATATTAGCGCCTTGTGTTGGGTTACATAATCATAATTACCTAATAACTAACCACATAGAAATAAGAAGAGATGATATTTAATAGTTAAACATGCTTAATATTACCTCTCAAAATTTTTATAGGTCCACATACAATAAGAAAAATATAATTATAAATGATAATATACAACACATTAAACTATATTAGGAAATTTATTAAATTATTATTGCATTTGTACAAACAACTATGATTAGAAAAAACCCTAAGCTAAGAATAAATTGATACACTTCATCACTTGGAAACCTTCTTGAAGATCCATGTAGTTAGCCAAGGAGATATTTAGTTACAAATATCTTCTATGCAATAGTAACCTCTTCATGATTTAGAAGATGGGCTTCTCTAATGATGACTAGACATGCAAGGATAAAAACCCTAGATCTAGCTTGAAATTATGGTTGCATGGAAATGAAGGAATGACTGACCTTTATTTTGAAAGATATGAAATAGTGTATACAACACTTTGTTTGGTCATTAATTTCTCCTAGAAAATTGACTAAGAATATTATTCTTGAATCTTATGTGAGGATCTTGTGGAATCCAATGAGATGGTAACTTAGAGCTTGCATGTAAACCATTCACATCATAGAATCAACCATTGATTTAGTAGTGATATGAACATCTTCATATTCCATTACTAAAATTAATTTTAGAATAAATTCCCTTAAGATGAACAACTATTTCTAGGTGGGAAAATCCCTTGGGTGTAGTTGTAGTGTCAAATTTCATCATTAATGGTGACCTAGATCATGTGAGGAGGTAGGTGAAAGTGAATAGTTCAAAAACATGGGAGATGTAGAGTTTCTAAGGTTAGGGTTAGGGATACCTCATAACCTGTAGCACTTTTTAAGGATTAGGGATATCAAGGAATCCATTCCACAAGGAATGCAAATAAGGATAGGTTTGAACTTGTAAACCCACTATAGTAACATCTTGAGAAAAGTTAAGGATTAGGAGTCAAAGATGCTTAATAACTCATGCCAAAAGAACCATGTTAGAGGTATTCTTGCATCTCTAGTTCTCCAATAAAGTATATAGAATAAAATGCCTAAATTTAGGAATTGAGAATACTAAAGAATCAATGGCGTAAGGTATGCAAGTCAAGGGAAGATCAAAATATTAACTCTAAAAGATTTGAATTGTAAGAGAATCAAGAAATAGGAACCAAAGATGCTACAAGGGATGTAGATAACTAGATGATTAAAATGATGAATTTAAATATGACTTAGCATAAAGTGTGAGAGTGTGGTGGTTTGAGGAAACACACCCTTGCAAGAGAAAATTTGAACCACCAAAAAAGAAAAGGTAAAGAGTAAGAGTTAAGGGAAAGTTATGCTAGGATGGGAAACTTTGAGACTCTGACATTTAGAACAATCCTTAAAAATTCAAATAAAAATACCACCACACTTATTTTTCTTGAACTTTATAACTTCTAAGATATGATAGGAACACAAGGCATGATGGAGAACAACTTTGGTACAAAATTTAACAAAGGGAGACCCATTATGAATAATTGTATATCAAGTTATAAATGAAGAGAAAAATGGGGCCAAAATACACAAAAGGGTCGGGTGTTAAGAAAATTTTGGCATTGATAAATTGAGTCCCAACACTACCAATACTCATATTCCCACCTTTAATTCCATTATCAACCCATCAACTATTGATAATAATAGAAAGAGAAGTACATTGCCTCCAAGTATTGAAAAGGAAATTATTAGTGAGAGCAAGAATATTCAAATTTCTTATGATAATATTACCATATACATACCCTATGAGTTTTTGGACCCTACATCTTGAAATATATACAATGGTAAGGGGGATATGAGCAGAAGAGGAAATAGGATTGGGGCTTGGATAAACAAAATGTTATAAGAATAAATGAAGAGGAAATGGAAATGGAATCCATCAAGGAAAAATAATTAGGGATACACAATACCTCATCTTAAAATATGATGGTAGGATATATTATGAAGACTTAGGGAAAGAATGAGGAGGTCAAGGTCTAGGGTTTAATGTTTAGGATTACAACTAACAAAACACAAATTTAAAATAACTTACAAAATATTGGGCCAAAAATGAAGAAGGTGGGTGTGAGGGTTCAAGGAAATAAATGAAATTGAGGAAGGGAATTCAACAAGTGACTAAGAAATCAAGTTGGACATACTTTGTGTGCCCCCTTCTCCAATACTCATGGCTTGCTAACTAGAAATCAAGTTCATTATAATTTTCTCTTCAATTTCTTATGTATTTCTTTCTCGGTTACCTTCCATAAATTAGTTTTCATGGGTTTTTTATACAATATGAATGGGTGGTTCCAACTGTCACACCCCCAAAATAATTACACTACAATAATCATCTCATGAAAACTTTAATATTTGTTTTATTATATTTATTTTAACTATTTAAATAAATTCTCTGTTTAATTTTCCCCCAAAGAAAAATTCTCATAACAAATTACAAGGTACTTAGGTGCATTCTTAAAATTTTGTCCCAAAGGAAAAGAGGAAAACTGAAGAGTTGGAAGCAAAAGTTGAAGGAACTTAATAACAACGGATCCAACTAATGAAAGGTACAAACACCCATTATAGACAAAGAACCTCAAATAAGATGAGAACATGGATATTTGTGGAAATAAAGGAAATAATGCTAGCAAGAGGAACTCTAAAAACCTAATATATATGAAAAACAAACACAATAGCCTCATAACTAGAGGTTTTTTTTTTTAACAATTTGGACACATGATTGAAGTTAAAGGAGAGAAAAATCATGACACTAGGCATACAAAAGTTTCTAGAGGGGGGCTTTCAAGATATATTATTGGTTATAGAAAATGGATAAAGTAGGCCAAATTAATAACAAGGCACCAAACTTTAAAAAATTAGATTGTTGGGGTAGGTGCTAACAAACATGATGAAATAATTCATTACCATGTCATCCACTTTTAATCCTTGTTCATAAAGACGCACCATCAAGTTGCTAATGAAAAATTACAAATTTTATTTGTTAATATATATTACTTCCTACTATTCAAAATAAGGAATATATCGATAGTTATTCTAAATTCATGGATTTGTGTACAAATATTAGAATCATATAGCTAAAGGTATTGGAAATAAATGGACAAAAATATCACTCCTTAGATCCTTTCTCAATCTCATCAAATTTCCTAAATTATAATAAAAAACTTATTTCAACAAGGGTAACATTTTTTGCATACATAGCTCATTAAGGTGACTACAAATAATGTTACAACTAGATCAATGGCCTTTAATGCCATATCCACAAAGCCTAATTAGTTAAACATGTTTACAAATATTTGTGATCCCCTTAACATTTCATATCATAAAATCTCTTGGGATCCAATTTAATAACTCTTCTACCTATACACTCAATTGAAAAAATTATGTATGCCATCAATGGCTATGAAGTGGAATTATTTTATATAATTATCATAGAGTTTTTTATTAGAGGTAAAAAACTTGTTTTGAAGGGGCCCATAACCCTTTGCAAAAGAAAGAAACTAAAACTAAAGAAACTAAAATAAGTATAGATATCAACCCAAACACAACAAACCAACAACAAAAAGTAAGCCAAAAAGGAGGACCCCAACTAGTAGCACTACATGTATTTTAGAATATTAGTTGCCTCCACTTGGCTTGCCACAACCTTCTGAGCATCATTCAAGATATTAGACAGTTCTTTGCTAGGATCCCCTGCCTGAACCTTAGTCTTGTTTCTAGTTCTAGCACCAGGCCCATCCGTGTTCACCTCATTAATTAAAACATTATTATTATCCCCACCCTTATCAACATATACCTCCTCCTCCATCAACTTGCCACCAACACCAATCTCTTCAGCATGAATAGTTTCCTTGCAATTCTTGGCACTAACATAAGGAGAGGTAATACCACCAAACTCAAATTTAACAATAGACTTAGTCACCTCCCCACCCTTGACCGCACTAGCACAATTTTTTTCCAATTGATCCTCAAGGTTGAGAACTCTACCTTCTAGATTTTGTTTCATCTTAAGAGTTTCCTCTACCAGAATATTCAAGGAATTAAACAATTCATCAATTTCATTTTGAACAAAGGACTCTTCATCCTTACTCATCGCACCCATTACTTTGAAATTTATCATATTAAGTTCATGAAAAAATCATTTGAACAATTTGACCAAAACAATGGAACCCTCTCTAGCAGTTCCTAGAACATCAAAGATATCTTCCCTATAAAAATTAAAAAACCCCCTTCCTAGTAGCATCTTCCTCCTTAGAGGAGCTTACCTTAAATCTTGATTGGTAGAGAATTCCTTCCCATTCCTAGTAGCAACCGACATCTTGATTTTTTGGATGGAATTCACAATCTCCTTAGCCACTCCAAGTTCATAGCTGGGGAATCCACAACATCCTATTTGCCAACAACCTTACCTTACCTTTCTGCTACAAATTTGGGTTCAAAACCAGGGAATCATCAACATCCTGTCCACCCATGATCATGAGAGGAGAGACCCTCTCCAACATTTGATTTGCAGACCTTAGAACCCATTTCTTCTTACTTCCCTCCTCTAGCTCCTTCTTCTACTTAGTCACAGGGGGCAGTGACGATGCCTCACCATACACATCATTCTTCTCCTTCACAAAAATACTTATTAAATTAATAGCCACCTCATCATTGCAAGTCTCATAACCATTGTTAGGGCATGACTCCCCTTTCTTAGATTTTCCCACAAGGGGTTGGTGACCCACCTCCATAGACACAAGAGAATCTAGGACAAAGTCCACATCTGCCTTAGAATCTGACTCCTTTTCCAAAATAAGTTTTCTCTTCTTCCCTTTTTTACTAGTCGACTCCACTTCTGAGACAGTCTCGTACTCCTTCGCTGACTTAGCCTGCTTACCCTTCAGGGTAGCAATCGTCTTAGCCACCTTAGAAGACTTAGCATATTCAAAAATTAAAAGGACTAACCCCACATGCAAAAAATGATTTTTGGGGTTTATCTTATGGTCCTTAAGACCAGAATCCAACAAGGCTAGGAGATAATAGGGAAAGAAAATCCTTTTCATGTGGTGGAAATGATTAAGCATAAGAAAGCACATAAGAATTTACCATAGAGAAGCATTCTTCCAGGGTGATATAATGCATGAGTTCCTCAGCCACATCTCCCCACAACACCTTGAGAGAGCTCCTCTGGTAACCCACACTCTTTGCATTCTTCAAGTCATTAGCTTCATCCCCCTTGAAGAATATTTGCATAGCAGTTTGTGACTCCTTCTTGTCTTTAAAGACTTTCATACCATCCATGGGAAAACTAGTGATATTTGCTATAAAGTCTTCATTCACATCAAACTTTGTTCCACCCAACTTCAACACCCTATTGTTCTATGCTTTTGCAAACAATGCCATAGTTTGTGGATTGTTACCATGCAATCGCTCCAAGTAAGGAGTTAACCCTACTTTCTCTAACACTTTCCAAACTTCCAACTTCTTCTTGAAAACGTCGCAAGAGAAGGGTTCCACATAGTTCGTATCACCACCCATGTCTACAAAATTTGTAGAGTCAAAAATCTTGAGAGATCTAAATATAGTGAGAAGAAACTTTAGGAGGATGATGCAAGAAATGCACATAATTTGTGTGAAAATGGAATTAAGGCAGGAAATAATTATGATCCTAGAGTTTTGTTCCCTACGGATATCAACCACCATACCATTAGATCAATTCAAATCTAGCTTACCATCCCTCCACATAATCAATGACCACGTGAAGATAGTCATGCATGCCACAAGCCATAATAAATCCTCAAGCAATTTAAATTTGGAAATCATGATTAATACTTTCTATTGCCTCTATAGGGAGGGGGTCATTCAAACCCCATTCCCTAACACCTCTTACTCCAATATTAGCAAAGAAATCCACTACTCTGTTGTCCTCTCTCAAAATATGAGAGATGTAATATTCATCAAAAGAATTAAGAATATCAATAGAGTCCCTAATCAAAGAATTAATAGTCCATGAAGGGGTAGCACATTTTTTCAAATTATTGATGATATTAAGAGAATCACCCTCTATCCAAACTTTCTTATAGCCTTTGACTTGTGCCAACTTAAGACCATGGTAGGCTACAACCACTTTCGCGTAGTGGTTTGTTTGGATTAATTAATTATCATAGAGTTAATGGAAATGTTATAAAAAATTATATGGGCTTAAAACACAAAATATAAGATCTAATTAATAGTATTGTTGATCTCCCCCCAAGAAAATTAATATTTATATAATCCCTTTCCAAATTATACATAATGAAATAATGTGTATACAATTATAGAAGTTACACAAGTTAAGGAAGCAAAAGTAGATACACATTTTCCAAAATTTGAGGATTTTGTAAAACATATTGTGGAACTAGTAACAACTTTAAGAAACCCTCTTGAAAAAAGATATAAAATCATGGAGAATCTTTCATTTTTTAAAAATATTAATTTCTACTAACAAATCTTTCATTTTTTATAAAAATATTAATTTTATTGACAATTTTTTAAAAATAACTAGAAATTTATAGAAAATCTTAGGGAATCTTGTTGAAAAATAAGAAAATGAATTAATTACCATGGTGAATCCTTCATTTTCTATTTTTTTTGAATTCCTATACAAATGTAAGGGCCTAAGGGTGACAATGATTGACTAGTTTAAGGTGTAGTTCTCATTTCTACAATTCCTTTATTCCATAATATTTAAAATCAATTTGTTACCAGTATTAATTTTACTTATAATCTAATGGTTTGAATTCTATATTGTGGGCCAAAATGTACTTGCAGAGCTCCAATTCCCATGGGGCCCAAATGCAAATTTAGGCCCCATGGGGATTAGAGAGTTGTGGGTACATTTTGACCCATGAAATTTAATCCCATCTATTAGATTATAAATCTTCAATGACCCAAATATAATTTTGGGCTTGATGGACATTGTAGTCCTATGGGTAAATTTTAACCCATGGAATACAACCCCAACCATTAGACTATAAATAAAATCATTCGTGGTGGTTAAAAATTGGTGATATGGACCTAAAGTAACCAATAATTATAATATTATAGACCTGAATAAATTTTATTTTATACTATAACTTGTAAAATTTAGGCAAATATGATCTATTAGGTATCAAAATTTTTGGAAAACTTTTTATTTTAAAAGTTTAATAAATTAAATGTATTGGTGATTTAACTAGACTAGAATAAAATTTTGTAAAAATGTGGTGATTCGAGTCACCTTATAACTTGTACTATTAGCCAAATTTTGAGTCCCCAATTTCTACTATTAGCCAATTGACGAATATTATCAACTAAGAAAACCACTATTTTGGAAAAATATAAGAAAATACCTTCATTTATTCTAACTTTTATATTTTCTCAAAATGAAAATCTAAATAATGGGTATCATGGGCCTTTATACCTCATTGAGATATTACGCTTTTTCCTAGAGATAAATTATATTGGATCCTATATGTCAATTTAAAATTTGTATGAAAGATACTTTAAGATGTGGTATACTATGAATAAAGAATAGTCTAAAATAACTACAAGGGTTGTCATGTTGAAAATGTATTTGATCTATTTAGTATTCTTCTTGGACAACCAAGGGTTGAACAATCTTATACAATACTATTTGTGAGATAAGGATCATCAGTGTGGGTCGATTATGCTTGATCCACGATGAATCAAAGCATAATTTATCCACTAAACCTCAATATTCCAAACAAGATCATTCAAATTGAAAGTTAAACTAAGCATTTATTGAAATTGAAAGTTACAAACTACAAAAATAGTTAAATTCCCACTCTAACCCATTTGAAACTTATCTTGTTTTGGAATTGGTTTCGTGTTGATTTGGAATGACCCTTTCTCAATCCCGTGATTAGTGATCTTGTTTCAATCAGTTCTATGGAAGAGAATTGATGAAACCATTTTGATAAATGGATGAAAACCTGATTTATGCTATATTAAACATGATTTTTATGCTAAAATTGATCTAATTATGTAATTTCTAAGCTAATCTAAGATAATTCTAAGCTAAAAGATGGAAACCCTAATTTATAAACAAACTAAGACAGATGCATGAAATCCATTAATGAATATCTTAAGATATTATGCAAATAAAATGAACTAAAACAAGCTAAAAGTGAGTAAGTTGAGAGTGCGAGTGCAAGTGAATTTAACAACATAGGTTCGCAATTGAAAGATGGATCCATTTGTCTCCATATAGTGATTTATTTATAGTAGAGCAAATGAGAAATGGAGGGTTGTGATTCAAAATATTAATCAAAAATCAAGGATAGAGGAAATGAGAGGCATGGATCATGGATTCTCATCAACAAATGAGAATACGAAATGAAGATTAATCATGGGCTCACATTTGTTCCAAACACACTTTTGACCTACACACAAAGGTCACAAGGTGACTTACTCAAGAGGTTAAAGGTTTAACTTGTTCAAGAAGCCAAGTGGGATGATTAGAGGAGAGAGAATATTCTCATGGTGAGGATAAAAGGTATTTTACAAATTAAAAGAAAGCATTAATTATGCAAAAAAGGAGATAAGGAATATTCCCTTTTAGAGGAAAATTAGTTTAATTGCTAAATAAACAAGGTTTAATCATGCAATTAGGGGATTGAAGATTTAAAGTGACATTCATTAAATTAAATAATTTAATGAATGGGGGGAAAGATGAAATGATATTTGATTAAATAACTTAGGGCTATTTAATTAAATAAGATGACTTAGGGATTTTAAATTAAATAGTATGATTTATTTAATTTAATGAGTTGAAATGTTAGCATGAAGGGGAAGTGAATTAACTTGATTTGATGAATTAGATTAATGGATGAAAATGATGCAATTAATTAAATAACTAGGCTTATTTAATCAATTAAGCAAAAAGAGGATGAGCTTTGAGAGGAAATGATGTTATTAAACCTAATTTGATTGTATGATGTCATTCAAGACATTTTTCAATTTCTACATTTTTCACCTCTTTGAAGTGATGTACTTGTTTCGATTCAAAGAATAATGCTTTTCAGATTAAAACTACTGCTTAAATAAAATATATTATATATATATATATATATATATTATTTTTTCAGATGCCCTAATGGAAGGATTAAGCTAACTGCTTGCCCCCTCAAGAAATCGGGCCAAAATTTTGAATTTTGAGTTGATTTCTCAACAAAGGTGAAAAGGCTGCCCCAGGGGTCCAGAAAGGGTCCAAGATGCAAAAATTATGCCAAAAACATAAAAAAAAGTTGCAAAATTAGGTTTTGATTGGTAAATTTGATTAAAATGATGATAAATCCTAGCTTCCAGGTTAAATTAGGGAAAAACCCTTTAATATTCTAGCTTAAATAAGCCAAGAAGGTTCACTTTCAATTCATTTGTGCATTCACACCTTAAGGAATTCTTATAATCTGAGCTTTGACCCTCTGACGAAATGGTGTGCCAACAACTTCCCAGAGACATCTCTAACCAAGTTTGAGAGTATCAGTGGATTCTAGGCTCAGGACCACCAGTACATGTAACTCAAAACCTGATTTGAAATTTGACTTTTTGATGCATTTATTGCACATTGAAATTCAAATTTTGGCAGTGTTGCTATATAGAGAAGATTAAAGTAAAATAGAGGAGTAAAATTAGGTAGAGAGATCCTAAGGAAAAGGTGAAACAAGACCTAATAGTAAAGAAAAACTAGGAGGAAGGATAATCCCAAAATAAAAATAAAAATATAAAATATTTTACCCTCCTACAAGTATGATCATAAGTAATTTGAAGCTCCACGTATTTGGAAAGGATACCAAAGAGGCCAGAAAAAACTTGTTCATTTTGGAATTTCCTTGGAGGAGGTCTATGTTGGGAAAATGTGTCTCAACATTGAAATTACATAAGGTATTGTTGATACGTACACAATGGGGGGGTGTGGGGGTCCCCCTTGCGAGAGGTTCGAGGGGATGATCCCCTTGACAAAGGGTTCAATGGTTGCGCACCTCGATGGGGGCTCGGGGGGAGCACCCCCTAAAGCTAAATTTTATTTATGTTTTATTATTGTAAATATGGACCACTCATCATTAGGTCTCAGATTTGATAGTTGATATTTTGTTGGATTGATTTTCCCTAGAAGGAAATCCTATTTTATGATGATGTTGTATTACAACAATGTATTGTGATGTATCTTGAGAATCTAATAGTAGTCATGTTGCCTATTGATCTCTAGTTGGTGATACTCTTGTGAGAAACTTTCACTGCAAGTATATTGTAATCTTTGTGATTTCTGAATAATATATTGGGTGGCTTTTAGAGTGTGGGTTTTTTCTCCTAAAAGGGTTTTCCCCACGTAAATCACTTTGTTGTGGTATGCATGATATTTATGTTTATTTTTGTTTAAGTTTATGTAATTGTTGAAAAGATCTATAGAGTTTTGCATATCCCCCTTTCAAGAATAGTGTAGGAAGTTTTTCACTGCCTTAGCTTCCATATAATATAGGATTACAAATGACTGAAACACATTATTTTACTTTTTAACTACACATAGGGAGGATTCCCTAAATGGTAATTGAAAGAATGTACCAAAAATGAAAAGAAATGAGACACCTTGAATTCCCTTTTCTTGATAATTTTTTATTCATGTATATTGGCCAATTATAAAGAGAAATATTTAGCATATATTCATTGAGATGAGAGGGAGAAGCCTAAAAAAAGTGAAATATTAAAATTAAGGTTGGAGTTGAAGAAATTGAAGGTAAAGAAATAAACATTAGCAAATGGAGAAAATAGGGGTGTATCCCCCCTTCTAGGATTTTTTTTATTTTTCTCATTGTTGGAATGAGGAACACTTAATAAATAAATGATACATGGTAAAAGTAACCAAGAGGGCTTCTGCAGTAAGGGTCAATTTTGTAGAGAAGATTAAAAATGAAAAATAATGTACTGTAGTTTGTGTAGAGAGTAGGATCAATGCATCATAGATGATTGTCCCCATTCAACATTCAACAATATTGGCAATGGATTTTTTGATAGATAATAGGCTAGGGAACAAGAATGAGAAGACAGATCCTTTCATGTGTTGGGACTTTACAAAAAAAAGTGAAAATTTTATTTTCAAGGTTTTTGGGTTGTTCATGCTTACATACCTTCCCTCCCAAAAATTGGCTAAGTGTTAACATTATTGGCCTTTAAGATTGCCAATATTTCCCTTACATTTTTACCTCCTTGAAGCATCCATGATCCCTAAAGTTTGGAGGTTTATTTTTTCCTGAGTGTTTTTTTTTGGATTTTTAGTGTTTTGTTTTCTCGAATACCATTCATTTATCATTCCCGAGCCATGAAATATGCAAATATATTAAAATAATAAGTCCTTTGTATCTATTATCCTTTTAAACTTCCTCATCTATTCATCCCTTGATTTGTGTCTCCCTGTCACTCCCTAATTCTTTAACACCACAATCCTTGACATATAGTATGAATTCTTCCCCCTTCCAACATTCCAATACTTCGTCAATTGCTCTAGGTATCTTATTGAGGTCAAAATTTTGGTCGCTACCTATTTGGGAACCTCCTTCCATCCACCCTCGATAGTCTAAAACTCCACTAAAGTCTTCTAAAAATTTCGAAAGAATTTATCAACCTTTTGGTCTTTTGAGTCCCTCCATCCCTATGATGCTTGTCATCTTGAGCTTGTATTCCCCAAAAGTCTAATACCCTCAAATTTCGCTTAATCCACTTAAAACTCCTCTAAGTCTTTTAAACTTTCATGGTTTCCCATCCATTCATCCTTTCCCTTCCAATACTGATACCTCGAGGGTCCACCTTTCCTCTCTTGAAGTCATCATCCTTCTAAAATATCAAATGTATCTCTTTCCCCACATTCTAGGTTGGGTTGTTTGATGATGGCTTGATAGTTTTAATGGGTTGATGATGGTTCTTTTAATGTTCATTGGAAGGCACTTGGATTCTCTAGGATCTTGGTGTAGTTTTTTGATCACCAAAATGATGAAGGTATTATTTCTTGAACTTTGATGTTTCAACATCCCTCATTATTAGTGGATAGGTATGGCTAGGCCCAATAAACCAATGGCAAAGGTATTTTATTGTTTTCTTGAAATATCAGGGATGGATTTTCCTACATCCCTCATTCTTGTGGTATGCATGTATGTGATTGCTTGATGATTTTATATGCATGTATATTGAGACCATGGGAGGTGTGTAGCTATCCTTCATCAAATATAACAAGATTGTAATGCATGTGCTCCATTATAGTGATTAACTCTCCAAATGCCTATGAAAGTGTGTAAAGTGAACACCCTTATTTCATCAGGAGTATGAAGATTCTAATGCCACTACCTCTTAGCTTTGGAATGTACCATAATGTTGATATGAAGAGAAAAGGTTTGTGGAGGGCCTGTAACACCTATCAAAGTTTGTATTTTGACCCACATGCCCATAGGTTCTCAAAAGAACAAGGATTATGTAAGTAGGAGCCAAAAATTTATCCAAGGTGGAATTTTCAAATCATTTTGTACCAATTAGATCAACACTGTATTTAGTCCTCACCTACCCTCACCTACCTACCATGGATATGATAGCTCTCTTAGCTACCCACAATAATTTTTTATTCCTGCCCACATTACATAGATTAATACAAATGTCTTCCTTCAATTTGGAGTACAAGTTTTGGGCAGGATTCATCCCCAATTATGAATTTTGTGGGTGCTACAATGCCACACATTAGGATTTTGACCCAAGGGTATATTTTTTGTGTTCTCTAACTCATTTCAAGGGAGGATTATCTTAGAGTAGATGTGTTATATTTTTTTAGGGTTATAATCATTGAAAGTCATTTATAGGAGTGAAATAAAGGTCATTCTAATGTATGAAAATATCATGGTAGGTGTACTATCAATGTAATGTATCCATTATTATAGGTACATGTTTAAGGTATTTCAAAACATTACAGAGGTGCCCCTCAACACAATTAGTATTGTGAATGTAATTTCTTTGTTTGAGAATGTGGAATTTTTTTAATACAATTATAACATTGTAATGATTATTTAATGATTACAAATGAATTTGTGTTGTTTTATTTTGGATAAATAAGCATGTTTTATTTGTATATGCTCTCATGTGATGCATTGCTATGCTTAGATCAACTGTTTAGTATTTTCCTTCTATTGCTTATCTTTCTGCCAACTTGACTCTGTTACTAATAAATAGGCACTAGTCTAAGATAATTTTTCTCAACCAATCATTAAATGAATAAACCATTAAATAAATCTCTTAGTTTAGTCTTAGTATATGGAGTTTATGATATCATTGCATACAAGGAATATTATTTGTCAATTTTTATGAATCATGTATCTTTCCCCCACCTTGTACTCATTGTAACATTATTGAATCAACCATATAGAGACAATTAGGTAGTTGGTTGTTGTTATTCCAGTGACAATTTGGGTTTAACTACTATGAACCATGATTCCCAACCTGCAAAAAACATAAGAAAAAATCAATATGTTAGATCAAATGCATGGTTAGAAACATGATTGCTCAAGAAATTCATTTGAAAGTAAAAGAAGAGGAATGAAGTTAAGAACACAACAAATTTGAAGCAAGAATATCAAATCCTATTCTAAAACCATGCAAACTATTAATCTCTTGAGGGAGTTGGTGCCAGTTTGATGTGAAAATTGGCCATTTACCAACTCCAATGGTGTGATGAAGATTCTTGATGAAGGATTGATGCTTGTAGTGATGACTTCAATGGAGCTCCATGTTTAAAATCTGAAAAAATCCTAACTATGCTTGGATAAAATTGATGATAAGTTGCCATGGATTTGAGTATAATAACTTTGCATGAATTGTGGATGATCAAAATGAAGGATGAGCTCTTCATTTATAGATGAGATTGATTAGAGAAGAGGACAAAAGGGATGAATGTGAGACTAATCTTCAACAAATGAGAAGAAGCCACATACATCATCATGTGAATGGTTGAGGAATGAGCACATTTTGAAGAATGTGCAAAGGGGGGGGAGATTCAAATTCAAAATATGGCTTGAAGGATGAGGTGAAAGGTGAAGAAAATGCACATGGCTCAAGAAAAGGACATGTAAGAGATTTTAAATGCTTTGTTGGAAGGGACAAGTCCTTTTGGGGGGAGATTTCAAATTTGAGGAATATTCCATCTTTGATGCCTTTTTTGAATGAAAATAGATTTATAAATCAATTAAATTGATTTTCATGTGCAAGTTGCAAAATCTAGAAGATTTGAGTGATTAGGATTAGCATTAATCATGATTTGATTAATTTAAATGATGTTAGTTGATTTGAACATTTTGACTTAGATTTTAGGATTTAAATAACTCAAAATGAGAAGAGAATTATTTAGACCTAGTTAAATAAATATTTTTGATTTATTTAACCATAGGGGGTGATGTTAGATTAAATTAGATAATTTTTTTATTTATTTAGTTTAATTCAAAGATGAACTTTAGAGATTTAATCAAATAATATGGATTATTTAATTAAACAAAGATAGAAAGATGAAATGACCTAGTTAATTACACAAAGACAATGATTAAATCGATGGATTTATTTAATTAAAAGGGGAATTATGATGACTTTAATTAAATAAGGCTATTCGATTAAATGGTTAGATAGAGGGATAATTCAGGATGAAGCGATGTTAGTAGATCCAGATCGAGTGTGCAATATTAATTTGTATATTTTCTATGTCTACAACTACTATTTTCATTTGTTCATTTTATACTCTAACCTCTAGGAATACCATCTTGAGTCTAAGTTGAGCTCAAAGCATAGTAGATAAAATACACTCTCATAGAGTTGACCTTAAACCCTCCATTATTTTTTTGATGAACCATTTTTACTCAATTGATGATAACCCTAGCATTGTTAGTGAGATTTTATACTAGGAAGTGGAGCGGAATTTTTGGGAACCAACAAAATGACACGGTTGTTAGGGAACAATTGCTATAGCTAAACATCATTTGTAACTTTCAAAAACTCAATGTTTTTATAGCTGTTTTGGGGTTACAATAGTAAGTTTGTTTTCAAGAAAATCATATCTTCCATATAGAGAGTGGTTAATCTATTGTAAGAATTAAATTTTAGAATTTAATTCATTACCATGGATAGAACAAGACAACGTGTAGATTAGCCTTCACAAGAAGGTAATTTAGGTAATATATGAAATTAGTGTGCTAAGTAAAAAGAAAAGGATGAAGATGGCCATTCAAAGAAAAAAAAGGAAGATAAAGAAATCACCTCAAGTAGAGGCAATTACTTTGAGGACCTAAGAACAATACTAGTATATTTTTGATGATTCAAAAAATTAGATTCTCAAAAGGAGGCAAATAAATATTGACAAGTATGATTCGAGAAGAAACAATGTTGCAATGAGTAGAATAGGTACAATTTAATTTTAAGACACAAAATTAGAAGATATGACATGCATGGTCAAGATCAAGGTTCCCACCAATTTTCTCAACAATATTCTTCACTTACTAGTTCCTAGAGATCCAAGTTTGATTAGAATTTCAACGATTCTAATAAAGAAATAAAAAATGAAATAGATAGAATTATAGATAAGGAATTTGAATTGATTGATTGTTAGGAAAATAAGACAAGAAATTTGAGCTAAAATTGATTATCTAACTTAGGTTTGTGCCCAAGCTACTCACTAGTAAATGGTAAATCAATGCATTGCACAAAATGTTCCCCAAAATTAACAAAATGTACAACATCAAAATGTAGGATAGAATGTGGGGGTAAACCCTAAAAGATAGGCTCAAAGCTTTGTACCATTATAACAACCTTTAGGAGTAGAAAGGTATTGAATTCTATGGCATCCCACATTATCAAAATCCAATCACAAATGATATTAGAGAGAAAATTCTAAAATTTGAAGGAAACAATACAACCATAAGAGAAAAACACCTATGGTACTTCATCTATATGACATATGAGTATGAAATTGAGGACGAGGATGCAATGATGATGTTATTTGTGCACTCTTAAGGAGAGTGCTAAAGAGTGGTATAGGAATTTTCCATTTATAGTATCATTTATTCTTGGGAAGAGTTTGAGATGCTTTCAAAATACAACATGGGGATATGATTGACCCAAATTTTTCTATACATGATCTCACTACCATAAAGAAGAGCATCAATAAGATGGTGAAAAATTCAATAGAAGGTTCATGTTGACTATTATAAAAGTACCCCAACATCTCAAACCTAATGAATCTTTGTGTCTAATAGTGTATTGTAGTGATTTTTATTCTAAGATAGGATATTATTAAGAGATAAGAACCCTCAAACACTTATGAAAGCATATGAAATTTCTATAAATATTGAGAGAAATATGAGGGAATCTACTATACAATTGAAAAGGACTGATGTGAGGTTGTCATAAACAGATAGGATTGCATTGAATAATCCCTTCTCAACTAAGGATAAATTACATATGCTTATGAGAGCCATGAAATCCTTTTCTTATAAGGTTTCATGCATTGGAAAGGGATTTCCAACTCAAGATGCATCCAAAAAATTTAATTAAGGACATTGATTACAAATAGGCCATACAACATTGTTTGGTCCAAAATACCACAACATGATGAATGGGTTACTCAAAAGCATGTAAATTTTAAATAGTAGGAAAAATTTACACCAAATCCATTAAGAAAATAAAATTTCAATTATCACGATCATAATTTGTGGTGTGACTCATGTTTCCTCCCTCATGACACTTTAAATAGTGTTGTTGCACTCTCTTTGTGAAGAGATGAGGAGTTCTCAAATGATGAGGATGCTATTAAGACAATATAGAATAATTTGATGAATTGGTTTATGATCAAGGAAAGGATACAATGTGTCATAGTACCCCTAGTTTGAATTACCAATATTTCTTGATGTGAAGTTAAACCTAGTCTGCAACTATATCAATTGTCATCTCATGAATTCAAGCATATGAAATCTCTTATGCAATAGAGATATAAGAGAAATATACCTTAAAATGAAGACATTAAACCCCTCATTGATACAACAATCATGGGCCAGGCTAGCAAATTGAATATTGTAGCCTAGAGGATGGACATTGGTAACCAAAAATTAAATGCTAATGACGATAAAGTGTCCCAGATAGGAAGATTGCTGATAAGAGGAAGGTTCCAAATAAACAAAATAAAAAGAGGTACATTCCTAAGTTTAAGTGAATTGTACAAACAAATGGTATTTTCATCCATAGGGAAAATACCATCAATACAAATGAGCCTAAAAATGACACAGGGACATAAAAAAGCCACACACTTGTAGATGTTCATGCTAGGAAGGAGGTACAAAATAGTGTGGTCATTTTTCCATCAAATCAAGTTAACTTGTCCATACCAAATGTAAATGTGATGACCATAACTCTAGGTGTGCCTCTACCAAAGTATACTTTAATTGATATGTGATTGATTTTGAGCCAAGTGAGTATTTATTTAACTTTATCTAACGCTCTTAGAATCCCATAATATAGAGTAAGGGTTGTGTATTTTATTTTTGACGTTCTTCTTGAACAACCAACTAGTGCCCCAAATGATGAGAAAATATAGATAAGGAGGATATTGTGGAAGTACACCTTGATGCTTTAGTTGTGAGCACAACTAACTATGAATCCCTTCTATACCATGTTGATCATTAGTTGGTGGCTACTCCACAATTGCATGCTTAACTTAGGAGTGTCTAGTAATGTCATGCCATTGTAGGTAATGAATGACCTTGGTTTACAAGTGTCAAAGTCCTATGGACTTTTCTTTCTATGGATTCTAGAGAATTGAATGCCATTAGATTGGAAATTAATGTAGAGGTCCAATTAGTTGCTTACCTAGATAAAGTTTTTATGATGGAAACTATAGTGGTAGATTTTCCTCTTAAGTGGGGAATAATATTGTCATGGAAATGGATAAATTTTATTGATGGAAGCATACATATCGATCTATCACATGTCACCATTCCTTTGCATGGAAAGAATGTGAAGTTGCATAGGGAGCAATGATTCTTAGATACCATTGTGGACAGGTATAAGTATCCTAATCATGTAAACCTGTTTGATACTAGTATTTGATCATATGATAGTTTTTTGTGATGTAATCAAAGTTAAGAAGGTTTCCCCTACTCTAATAAATTATAATAAGGAGCTGAGTGATGGTCTTTGGGCCATGTTTTTTTATGGTGATTTATCAAGAGAATATAACGATGCTAGTATTGTTATGGTATCTCCAAATAATGAAAAGTGTAATTTTTCCTTTAGGTTTGCTTTCAAATGTACTAATAATATTGCTGAGTTTGAGGCCCTTGGGGTTGAATAGAGCTCATAAGCATGGTATTCTCTTCTTGAAAATCCATGAAGATACAAAGTTAGTAGTGCAATAGGTAAAAGGAATTATTTCAACTAAGGAAAAGAAGCTAAGGTCATATAGGATTATTTTTGAGACAACATGAAACTATTTGATTCCA